>BGPT01001973.1:56351-117113 GCA_003297045.1 Symbiodinium sp. clade C Y103 | reverse complement strand
CTGGAGGAGTACGAGGACTACTTGACAAGGAACCCTGGACAGAATTTGCTGACGACCAATTTTGGGGTCGAACGCATTTCAATCGATCACTTTCATGCACAGATCGGGGAACTGAAGACCATCAATGAGCCAGTCTTTCAAAAGAATGTCAAGGCAAAGATGGAACAAAGTGCAAAGGCTAAGCAGCGGAATCTTGAAGAAGCCAAGCGTAAAGCTGAAGGGCCTGCTGCTAGCCAGCCACCTACATCAAAAAGAGGCAGCCAATCGAGGCAACGGGCTAGAAGTTGGCTACATCGTTTTAGGAGTACTTCATCAAGTGCACGTCCCCGGCAAGATCCTCAGCCGCGCCCCGCTCAAACTCCACACCCAGCAGAGTACTACGAAACAGGGCAATGGGAGAAATGGGATGGCCGTTGGTACCAAAAGGTGTACTACCACGGAAGAGCGGAGTGGCAGCAATGGCGAGGTCGCTAGGTTGACGTTTTGTAGAGGCTACTTGATGGATTTTTGATTCAAAATTCAAAGCGGTGTTTTTCCCTCATGTACAAAGAGTTTCGACAGTGAAGGCCGAGGGTAAACCTCGCGCCCTGGTANTGCGGATCGAGTCAAAAAGGTAGCTTGCCCGCTAGCTTAACGGTTTGGTTTCACTTGTTGGGTTATTGCCATACCCCTTGCTGAAACCTGAAAATACAATAGGGGCTGGACTTGCCATGGAATCCCTGGTGTCCATGCGGAGCTTCGTCAGCATTTGAGGCCCATGCGCAGATGCAGCAATATGCCGACGCGCTAGTAGATGTTTGCACCTTGGAAGATGGATGTGTCAAATCAATTGAAATCATGTCAAACCTAGTGGCTGGTGGCGGAATTCACAATGGTCACAAATGGTAACTACTCGTACAATTGATGTCCAACATCCATCCCCCAGCTGGGTTGATGCGAGCCTTGGGGATGCGGCAGCCATTGGTGAACCATGGACGTTCCAAGGCCGAAGAGGTGAGTGGTATCCAACCAACCTGTGCAGACGGCCACTTGGAAGCAAGCTGTGCAATGAGCAAGGTGGTAAAACCCATAGTAGACCTTCAATTTTGAAGGGTGTATACCACCAAATGCCACCCATTCCTCGTGAAATTGGACTTTGTTTTTCCCTCTCCCTCTAGTCAAACTACCATTCCATTGCTTGATTCCGTTCATCATCCCCAAGACGGCTGAGTCAATTCATCAATTGGGGACATCCATTTGATGCAGTGACCTTTGACCGAGGTTACTACTGGCAGCGGCGGCCTCAGACCCTGGGGATCAGACTGAAGGTCAATACCTAGGACATCCATCGATTCCATGGACATCCGACCATTGGTGGAGGGTGACCATCCATAGCTACCGGCTATTGTGAGTTGGGCACTGCGGCACCGCGATTTTGGACACTAGAAACTTGAAGGAATCCTGACAATCCTGATGCCTTGGTTGTATGCCATGCATTCCAACTTGTCCTTCAGTCGATCTCGAATGGATCAGAGGCGGCAACAATTCCACTGAGGTGTGTGGCACTTGAAGGCGCCGCACACCTTGAAGCTTGATGCAGAGTTTCAATGGAACTCACTCAACATGACTCAACGACAAAATGAACATTCGATTAGCAATTCATCAGCCCTCTTAAACATAGAGAGAGAGAGAGAGAGTTCCTCGGCACGCCGATTTTCGATTTGCAGACTTGTCACTATGAATAAGTTATGATAGACCTTTTTCCGATGCTTGTGTAATGTCGTGGTGCCCAGTTTTTTGGTGGTCTTTCAGCTGAGCCAAAAATTGCGGCATAGGCATGGGCAGGGAGCAGGAAGCTCTGGAAGCACTGATGTCCGTGGCAGCCTCGGTCGGCGAATTTCAACTGCAAATGGACATGTGAATATATGCCATATACTCGTATGATGACATAGATGAAATATTCGGGCTTTGACCAGTGAAACGAGGAATTTTCTTAGCAACAATTAGGATAGGGGAGGTGTTGCTGTTGCTGAAGCTGTTGCTGCTGCTGCTGCTGCTGCTGCTGCTGGTGTTGGTGTTGTTGTTGTTGTTGTTGTTGTTGTTGGACTTCAGTGTAGATTTTGAGATCAGTGGCAGTTGTGCTTGGATCGCAAGTTGAAAGGGAGGAGATATTTCTTGCCAAGGCATTGGAATACGAGCCGCAGAATGCTTTCTACCAACAGGCACGATACTGATCAGAACGAAATGGGACAGCAAGCAATTCTGCAGAATCGATAGCCTGTCCGATTCCTTTCTGAGGGATTGATGTTGAAATGGGTCTATCAGGATGGGTCCATTCGTGGTAGTGCCTATCTTAAAGACACGCACAATGCACTTTCTCTACAACTTGGGGCCTGGCCCTATCCACAATGTCATCGAGAGGGGGTGCTTGGGACTAATTACACTCATGTACTTGTTGAAGCAGGTCCCATTGTATGAAGACTTGCTCACGTAGGTCATTATTTTCACATTATTTCACATTTATCTGTACGTATGGTTTTTTTCAACACGCTTGGGCCATCAAATGCCTGGGACATTGGGGTGGTACATGGCTGTTCCCTATTTTCAGGCCACCCGCGCTGCTCACAACCCCCTGGGCCCCGGCCAGTTGCTCACGGCACTCTTCGAAGATATGTCTGACAACCCACACCGAGAAGGACGGGAGTTGAGCACAAACAAACTGTAGCTGCTGTAGCTGGAAAGCTTGGGGTGCCATTGGTGGCTGATCGTCTTCAGCATGGTTTTAGGAGTCCATCGTCCAGATGCCAGCAGCTCAGCAATGGGCCGCATGATCATTTCAGGGGGCAGTAGACATGGCAGGTCAGTGACCTTGTTTAGATTAATATGAAGGTGATTGGATGTGATTGGACTATCTGGCAGGGTCACACAGATAAAACATAAAGTGGATTTGTACCATTTATGTATCACTGGAGTCTTACAGCTAAGCACATGGTTAGCAACCTGCCCTTCCATCTCAGGTGGAGGAACCTGCAAGGGCTGCTGAGGCCGGAATTCTGTCGATAGAAGCTAGGGAGGTTTCCTTTGTCCCCTGAAGGTCCGGCAGATTCCCGCATATATTTTGATGATTTTTGATGCTAGTATGATTGCATTTGTTTTGGCAATCTGTCTTTAAATAGAGGAATGGCCTCGTTAAATTTTGAGCGAACAGATGGATGCCCTGCTGAAACCCAAGAAGTAGAACCCATTTAAGTGACCGTTTCCACTGGCAATATCATCATCCAATACCATTGTCTGTGGGGGCCATGAATAGTTTTTCAGGGAGGTGTCCCGTGATGCACGGGTTTCACCAACAGACGAGGGACAAGCTCCAGCACGACGACCCATTGAAGGGTCATGGAGTCAAGCACAACGGACACCCAGCGCGTTGAAAGGTGTTGCCGCGACATCCAAGAGGGTCTGGGCCTTGGAAACTCGAGTGACCATGTGCTCCGCATTGCTCTGCTCCTGAATTCCCAATGATCTGACGAAGTCATGTTTGCAGCAAACGCTTGTTGCTTTGATTTGTCGATTCCCATAAGTCTGCTTTCAACCCACTTCAACACACTTTACTGTAGCAGACACTTGCATTGAATCTACGTCTACGCTACTTGGAGCTTTGAAGTGTTGAAATTCCGAAAACATCTTTGCACAGCGCCGCGATAGGATCCCTGGCAGCACTGGGGTTCAAACGAACAGTTTGCCACCGGGTGAAGTGTGGTGTGGGCTGCCCGGGCTGGCCAACGCCATGCCGCCACTCTATGACATCGCCGTGAAGAACACCTTCTTGGAGTTCAACATAGTGGACCCTTCCAATGAATCAGAACAAGGTTTGCAGAAGACATTGTCTTGTCCAAACCTGTCCTTCAAGACATTGTCTTGTCCAAACATGTCCTTCCTTACCACACAAAGTGAGGCGGGGGAGGAGACAGACAGCTCTGGGTCGCCAGACGCTGCCAGTTCGGTATCCACTGACAGGGACATTCCGCCAAACAAAGGTGTGAATCAGAAAGGTGTGAAAAAGCTCCAGGTGCAAGATGTGAGCATCAGCAACTGCAGTTTGGGAACAGCTCTGGCAATGCAGGTGAGGCTCAACAAGCAACTGATGCAGGCGAGACGCGGCAGGAAACGCAACATCTTCACCTTGGTTCGGACTCAGATCCACCAAATGAATGCAGTGAACTTGTCAACGGCTATACATCGCATTGCTCGACTTGGAGGTCCTGGAGAAAATGACACGGTTGTGGTCGAGGCCTTGCTCAATGTCATCGAGGAGCAAACGTGGCGAGAGCTAGCACATCACGACGACTCCATGACCGCAGGGTGTGCCACAATAGTTGCGTGGTCCTGTGCTAGTTTGCAGGTGCCAAGATGTGCCAAGTTTCTTTTTGTGGTGTTGTGCTGGCCGTCCCTGAAACCGCCCCAAGTGTTGTAATGTCAGCCCTCGTCCTGCCAGGTGTTTCAACACGACCTGTTCGGAGCACTCATTCAGGTGGTTGAACTTGGGCTAACCACCTGCAAGGACTTTGAGGTCACAAATCTGCTGTGGGCATGCGCTCAGCTTGTCAAGCACCTTCCCATCGCATTCAAAGCTTCCAAAGGTGGCCTTGACCCAGCTCAAGGTGTTGGATGGCTTCCAGAACGAGTTGGACGGCCACTTTGTGCGCTGATGGATGCGGTTGAAGTCTATTTCCAGGGTCGGCTTCAGAACATGACAGGTTCCGTCCTCGTGTCAGCGCTTGTCTCCGTTGCCATTCTGTCTGCAGCTGAGGATCTATCCGTGACAACCCTTTTCAGCAGCATTTGCCATGCTTTGGCATTGAGATACGGAGAGCTGTCATTCCACCAGAAAGAAAAGGTAGGAATTGCTGGCCGGATCATGAGAAAGCACAATGCACGAGTGGTTCAGGCTGTGGGCAAATCCGTCTCTGAGAAATGCCCGGAATTAGCAATTCATTTCCGTGTCTAATGTCTCCCGTTTGATGTGTTCTTTAAAGGTATTCAAAGAGCTGGACGAGGTCGCCAGTTGGATGCACTCATTCAAAGCATTTCCAAAGAAGTGGAGGCCAGCCTCATTCAGCCTTTGAATCAGCGATGCCATGCCATGGCTGATTGTCCGAGAACTGTGGTGAAAACTTGAGTTCAGTCCACTGAGCCACTGACGTCAAGTCTTGACTCACGGGCACCTTGCAGTTCTCCAATCCGCCAACCATGCATGTTTTGAAAAGGGGAGCAGAGGTGCACTCTCAATGTCAAATACGTCAAATGTGGTAGCAGATTTAAAAGGCATTCACAGGGCATATTCTTGGAAAGCTGCATTTGTTGGCACCTTCCTCCATCGAGAATCCTGTTTAATTAGACTGTCATGCGATGTGAGATCCAAGAGCTGGAAACTCATGAAAGTGGATTTTACCATGACGAATCCAAAACGGATCTGGTTGCAGTGACTTCGGATTCTGTTCAGAGTCTTGGACAATGCTCCCCAGGCTCCGGGTCTCAACATATCTCAACATGTCAAAGCCCAATCCAAGCAGTACAGTTGTACTGGCTCCTGATGGCTCCGTTTGATTGAAGTGCTTTGCAGTATCGCTTGGGTCAAGAATTGAGTAGCCTGGCGGATCCCATGTTTGGGGAGGCTGCCATCCATTTATCAACAGAATAGATACGAATAGATGATCTTTCAAGGTCAGCGCCTGTTTGGTTTGTCGAGTTTTGACCCCAGCGGATGATCTGCTGTGCCAGTTTCAATGTAGCCTTTCAGCAGGACAAATTTCCTGATCTCGGTGCACTCACGTCACTGCTTTTCGCTGGGCTTTGAACCAGTAAGCCTTCATAGAAGGGGGAGCAGAATGCTGGTTCATTAGAGGAGCTGAGACTGGAGCCGGTTGCAGTTACCAGATGTTTCAAGTGATTTCATGGGCGTTGGCCACCCGCAATATTGTGAGTGTACGTTGATTCAGCTGTACAACCGAGAGGTCAGAAGGTATCCGAAGGTCTTCTTTTTTGCTTGGCCACGCCCATTTCAAGGATCCAGTGAGTGCCTCCGACAAGCATGGCTGTTTGTTGCACTCAATGGCGCTTGATCCCACAGGAGTTGGTATGCTGACTGGAAGAAGACAATGACGTAAAATTACATACCATGACACATTTGCAGATACTTGAAGGTTAATGGTCAGTGCTTTGATTGAAACAGTCTCTTTGGACTTTGAAGCTGTGTCCGCAAGAAAATTGAGAAGCATATCAATTCCCATCACTTCCGATTTTTTTTTGGGAACCTCCCCAGGCCCGGCAAAGAGCGGATTTAGGTGTGATTTGTGAGGGGAGGTCCTGTCAAGCGCTGGGTAGGTCTCGTTGAGACTTGAGACAAGGCGGTTTCATGATGAAGGCCAGCCATTTGAAACTTAAGCCTTTCAGATCTGGACTGACACTGAACTTGGAGGCAGATTTTTAATGAGTCGTGCAGATTTTGCGATAGGGATAGATATGATATATGCATGATAATTTATGATATATGCATGGTGGCTAGATGTGGCCATATGGCCGGCATTTCTTTTTTCATTACTTAGCTTTATGGTAAATACCTGGGTCCTGTGACTTGTTTCAAGATATCTACATGGCTCAGATGATATTGTCATGGGAAAACGCGTTTTTCAACCATTGGATTTGAAAGGCTTCCCAGACGTGTCAGCGAACACTGCTGATCTGGGATCAGGAGCTCGTGGTCGTCTCAAGGTGAAGCCACCCGGCGGTCGGAAAAAGAAACGAGCGGCAGCGGCTGGAGATTTGGTCTCCAGCAACTTGGAGATTTTCGGTCACGACGTACGAGTTACCAACTCCAGTTGGATCCTGATGAGAAGATGGAAGATAAACATGAACGCTATTTTAAAGGAATATATAAAGTTATATGCACACACACACATATACATATACACACACACACACATATATATATATATATATATATAAATATTTTCACATCCACCAAGGGTTGTTGCAGCCCAAACTCACCTACCCTGTCAGGGCTCGTCCACGAGATGCCCTGAGTACGACCACGCAGGCGATGATTGGATCGGTGTTGTGGGATTTGTGGGGCCCAACCTCAATGGCAAACTGTGGATTTATATGGCTTTGTGGATATTTATATTATGTTTATATTCTGGTCGCTTCGCGACGACAACCGCCAGCACCGGAGTGTTAGCTTGGGAGTTCCAAAGTTGGAGTATGTTGGTCCAATGTTGGCTCTAAGTTGGGCCGTGTTGGGCCCATGTTGGGCCGATGTTGAGCCATATTGGGCCCATGTTGGGCCTATGTTGAGCCATGTTGGGCCCATGTTGGGCCCATGTTNTGTTGGGCCGATGTTGAGCCATATTGGGCCCATGTTGGGCCTATGTTGAGCCATGTTGGGCCCATGTTGGGCCCATGTTGGGCCTATGTTGGGCCGTGTTAGGCCCATGTTGGGCCATGTTGGGCCATGTTGACCCATGTTGAGCCCATGTTGGGCCCATGTTGGGCCTATGTTGAGGGATGTTGGGCCTATGTTGGGCCCATGTTGGGCCATGTTGAGCCCAAGTTTGGCAACTTCGTCGATTNGCCCCCCCCCCCAAGCTAAAGCTTAATAGCTATTGCAATTGCTTACGGATCACGCGTGCCAACAAAAAACGCCTCGGCACCTTCGGTGCGGGCGGATTTATGTGTATATCTTCTGTCATATTATATTTTCTATACCGCCTTATTCAATTTTAGGAATCCTGGCTTAAAATCACAATGATGCTCCGCTCTGATAAGAAATGGGGGTTGTAGGCTTTAGGGAGCATTGGACCATTATAGAGGTCATGATGGGGATCCGAACCACCTGACTTTGAAACAGTTTCGGATTGTTTGCCAGGCTACGCATCTCAGCAGCCGCAGCACCACTCCCACGGAGGTTTCTGAGGTGTTGTCCAGGCACAGTGGCTAGTTGGGGCACGCAGAAAGTGCGGATATGGCGAAACAAAATTAGCAAAGATCAATGAAGATGGGGAATTACCGGACAGCATGGGGGATAGCACCAGCATCAATGACAACAGTTGACAACCATCATCAATGATAACAATCACCACTGAGAACAATCACCAGTGAGAACCTTCATCACCATCACCATCACCATCATCATCATCACCATCATCACCATCACCATCACCATCACCATCACCATCATCATCATCATCATCATCATCATCATCATCATCATCATCATCATCATCCTCGTCATCGTCATCGTCATCGTCATCGTCATCGTCATCGTCATCGTCATCGTCATCGTCATGGTCATGGTCATGGTCATGGTCATGGTCATGGTCATGGTCATGGTCATGGTCATGGTCATGGTCATGGTCATGGTCATGGTCATGGTCATGGTCATGGTCATGGTCATGGTCATCGTCATCATCACCAACACCAACACCAACACCACCAACAGCAACAGCAACAGCAACAGCAACAAGAACAAGAACAAGAACACGAACAAGAACAAGAACAAGAACAAGAAGAAGAAGAAGAAGAAGAAGAAGAAGAAGAAGAAGAAGAAGAAGAAGAAGAACAACAACAACAACAACAACAACAACAACAACAACAACAACAACAACAACAACAACAACAACAACAACAAACATAAACGCAAACGCAAACACAAACACAAACACAAGAGGCAATCAACCAACATTTGCACGTGTTTTGTGATGATGTACCCATGGTCCGCGATGTTTTTCCCGACTGCCATCGATGGCAGATCAATCATGAAAGCGCGCAAGGTCATCGTCCAATGATAGTCTCTATGTGGATAGTGCTGCTGCGTTTGACGAGAACACCTGAGGGACAGATGAGCGGAGCCTGTTTCACGCCCGTCCGACCCATGGTCACCATGGGATACAGCTCCCGGCCAATGGGCTGCGAATCGGGGCCAATGGCGCCCCTGTGTAGATGTTACTCGGACATGAAAAGGAGATGAAGGCCCTAGTATTTTTTCGCAGAAGTCACCGGGTTGATGTAAGGGAAACATCTTGGAGGAAACCATGTGCCTGTGGTTTTCCATTTGAGTATGGATGGTTTCCTGTAAAGCTTCCTTGGAATAGATTCTGAGAACAAATAAGGCATGGGAGACCCGGGCTTGGGAAAGTGGCCTTGATGTGCCCGCCGCAAGACACTGCTTAGAAGGCTTGGGATGGGAGGATGATGTTCAACAGACGTATCCCAACCCTAGACACAATTCGCACAGACTGAAGCACCTTAGGTAAGAAAACCATGATTGTTGGCAGCTTCCAACCCATTTGAGATGACCAACCCACATGACTGATACTTTTGGGGTGCCTTGGACTTGGAGCCACCACACCAAGCAGCGGATGTTGTAGAATGCAATTGATGTGAACATCCGGGAAACACGCCACATGTTTCTCCCTGGGCCAGGTGCATTCATGTAAGACATTTAAAGAGCAAACTTTGATCAGATAATTCGAAGACCATCAGAGGCAGAAAAGACAACTCCATTCATCGATTCTCTGGAAAAGATGGAAAAGGCTCAGCACCTACGCGCGGACCTCAGTGACCGTGCCCACATGCGCCGAGTTTCCAAAATCAGGGCAAAGGGACTTCTGGCTTTGCCATTTCGGCAGCTTGATCTGTTTAGGACTAGATGTCAGCCTAGGTGATAGATCCACCATTTGCATCCATTTGCATAAACCTGGCTAAAGGATTTTGAATGGGTACCATGTTTGAAAACAGATTCAGTCATGGTTGGATTGCCCAGCTCAGGTGTCCGACGCCTTGCCGTTTGGGGCGTATTCTTCACCTTAGGCTCATGTTGGGTCGCTCCCAGCAGCTCTGGGCGCCGCCTGCTGAGTCGGCTGCGGGCCATTGCGGAGCCGCCGGTGCGAACGCGACCACCGGACGTGGCGCTGAACACCGACGTTGGAAAGAGCGAATGGACGGAATGTTTGATCAAAAACCCGGAGGCCACTGGAAATGGTGAGGCAAATCTGCGGCTGGAGACCTGGATCTTCCGAAGCCAGGACTACGGCGATTTCGGGCACTTTCTGAAAATTCGTGGGTTCCAGAACGAGGGACAACAAGCGTCGCTCAACTGCCGCGATCGGCAGATCGATGCCGAAATTAAGTGCTCGGAATGCGTGCGGCTGCTGCGTGGTGGTTATTACGGTCATTTGGGCGTCTCTGTCCCAGCCTATCCACCGCAAAATGAGGTACCGAAACGGGGTTGAGTTGAAACATGGCAGAAGGATGCAGAAGGTCTATTTGCTGCTGCCGAGTTTGCTTTACTGCTAGACTTGATCATTCATACTTTCATTCTTGACAGTTGTAGATTCTTAGGGAGTTATCCCTATCAACAGTATTTTGTTGTCTCGATTATGACACTGAAGCAATTACAGTTGTTGTGGGCGAATTAGCTTAGGTGGCCTATGGTGGCCCCTGACAGGCCCTGGGTTGCTTGGCCCTGTCGAAGCTCATCGACATGCCGGCACCCAGCACCACCGAAGACGACAGCGGCGACTGGGACGGCGACGAGGGGCGCCAGACGGCCTTCTGCAATAGCGTCAACGTGAGGATGGAGAAGGTGCCCAGGGTTGGCAGATCCTGAATACAGTAGCCAGTTATGATATATACATATATAATTAGAACTGTACTGACACACACACACACACAGATATGTATATATATATATATACATAGCTGAGCAGATTACTTATATATACTTATATTATATATAAGTTATATCAGTTATATCATGCTACATTGCGGTTGTAGATGGAATACCCGCAGTGTTCCAATTATATCCAATTATGTTGTATGGAATCACTAGTTAGATTTATGGATTAAATATGGGGGACACACACACACACACGCTTGAAAAACATAAGCCAGGCACCAACTTTGGATGCACCCCAAAGTGAAATAGTGTGAAAGTTGGGTTGTGTAAATTAAGTTGGGTGGCTACACACCATTTTCCATCCCTGCCAGCAGTATATGATGACTTCACGATGATCAATATTCTTGGGATGAGCTGGAAGAACCAATCAGAACATGATGATTCTCTTATTTGGGGTGTCATCCTTGTTATTCTCAGGAATGGGTGGTTAGTTTCCTAGACATCACTGGGTTACTGTCTCTCACCCGGCGCGCTACGCCAGGTTAGCGCGTGAGCATCCGTCCGTGTGGAAAAAGGCCCATGGCGACTCACCTGGCTACCGGCGACGACGAACATCTGGAATCTGATGATGATCCGACTGGAACATCATTTCAACAGGAGAACCATGAAACAGACGACTAATATCAACTCATTGCACAAGTATCATATAACGATGTTCTTGCTAGTTTCCGCCAGATCTGCAATTGGATTTGGGGCCAGAAGCTCTTGCTCTTCTGACAGCCACGTTGGCTCAGCTTAGCGAACTCACGCGCCCCAACGGTGGGAAACTAGTTCATCTCTGATTTCTGCGTGGAAAATCATGGCACGTAGAATTTCCATCCTCTGGATCATGCTGTTCAGCCATGTGTGCGGAGAGGCTGCACATTCCTTAGGGGCTGGGGGGACTGGCTAGCAGCTGTACTTCAGGCGGCACAAGGTCAAACTCTGTTTTTGGGAAACAGCATGATATCATAATGCATTACATACTTCACACCGGCACACACACACACACATACATGTGATATATACACAAGTGACTATTGTAGATGTGTATATGCTTGCACGTATGATATTAATGTATGGCAAATAGATGAATACGAGGAGAAAGAGAGGACAAATGAAACGCACGTTTTTTTCTTTACCAATACCTGTCCATTGAAACGTCAGAGCGCAAGCCTCGAATGTGAAGCGGCCAGCTACCCAGTGATCCCAGTGGAACCGAGGAGCATCAAAAGAGGCTGAACAAACTCGCCGAGCTCTTGGAGGATGGGATGGCCTTTACCAACCAACACAGCTATGGAGAGATAGCCTACAGGTCCTAGGGTCCCTCGATGTCCCTGTGCTATGGTGCTCAAACAGGACAATCTGAAGAACCCCTTAGTTGAATGGGTTCAATGGGAAACTCGTTGAAGTGAATGAGAGAGCTTGTTAATTATCCGTTTAGATTGAGCAACAAAACAGTGGAAATGGGCGGTTTAAGCTTTCAAAGATAGAGATAGACAACCAAGCAAAAGGGAGTTGAACCATTTGAACCTATGCTCGTCAGTGCATGGTTTGCTTTGGAGATGGGCGGGATCGAAGACATACGTTTAAGTATGCAGTCAGGCCAATCATTGACAACTTCACGTTACTTCCAGCACAACCAGATTTGACCTCTTGGTGTTTTGAACGGGTACTTGGCATTACTTGGCCCAGTATGTTCTGGTGAGTCATCTCCACGGCCAGTTCTGACCGTTTTGATTGAGTGCTCATGATTCCCCTCCTTTCAGTGGCATTTGTAGAACTGTAATGCATGGAACTCACAAACTCACATTCCCTATAGGAATGACTAGGAATTTCGCGCCATAAACGTGCATCTTCCACCATCAGCTGGGTTTTCGACCCGGCTCTGCAGGATGAAGGTGACAACCTGAAGGCTATGGCAGCTGCCCTTCATAAGGAGTCCGGCACTGTGGAGGATGCCATCTCCAGACAGGAGGACGCCATCATCTCAGGTTGATTCATGTTTCTGATGTACATGACGCATGATTATGATTCATTCCGGGTTTTTAGCCTGGCTGGATTGATGAGGGGATTATAGGGGATTAATTTCTGTGGAAATGGGCCCTTTAAGGAGCCACAAGCAGGTCATTTTTTGGGGCAACCAGCCCATCTCGGGGTCCCACAAGGAGGCGGCAGCCATCAAGGCAGTAGCCAGTGGTACCAGCATGTTGAACCTGGGAGGGGAGGCCCTTAGCTGTTTGGCTGCAAGGTGACCTGCTGCTGTCAATCGTTTTCTACACGTATTTGGGATGCTTATTCCAAACTGATGAATATTTTTTCAGCGAAGGGCGGGAATTTTCTGAGGAGTTTAGCTGATTCTAAACCCCCATCAACATGTCACCAAATCATGTTTGCTTTAGTGGAACACTTCTTATGGCTTGAGTTTACCCCACTTCCAACCGACATGTTGCCAGGTATATGATCATGATTGCTACCACGGTGATTAGAACAATATTAATTTCAGCCATTGTAATACGATTAGTATTGCAATATTACTCGTATGATTGCCTACTAACCTCTGTAGGTTCACAGTCACCTGGGCCACATCTACACATTTAATCATTGCCGAAGCTGAGGTTCCTCCGTGAAGGTGGGACAGCTAGGGGATGGAGTATGTGGGACCATAGGGCCATAGGGATGATATGGCCATGAGGGGAGCAGATTTATGATATCCTTCATGCTCCGATATACTACACATGGAATGGGCCCAGGTTTTTTTGCCTCTTATCAGTTTGACAGATGTCCTGGGCAGGGCCTCAGAGGTTCAGAGATACTTGGCTGCACTGGAGGTCCTCAATGCGCACTTTGCCACGTCAACGGTGCCTGGGTTGGAAGCCTCTTGCGGGCCGAGTGGCCGAGGCTGATTCAATCGGTGCAACCAATGGGACCCGCGGTCAGCTTAGAGGCTGGGCCCCCTGGATTTTTCTGTCCTACTGAGTCCTACTTCACCATAGTCAGAGATTGGTCATTCCCTGGGAATCTCACCCAAGTGCCTTAAACAACCGAAACAACTGCCTACCGGTGGTGACTTTTTGCACCGAATGCAGGCGATCGATGGTGAATCTGGCAACTTGGCAGCCAGAGCGTTTGGCATAGTCAGCACTTCTACCAAGATAGTTGCAGGCACAATAGTTACACAGCCGTCTGTTTACGCAACACACACAGATATATAGATATATATATATAGAGATTTACTGTATATCTATATATATATATATACATGTACACACACATGCACAAACCATTCTGTTTGTGTTTCTGTGTGCGGGAGCTACGATCCAGTTACGTATGCAATTGCCCGCATTGGTCAAGTTGTTCGCACCAAGGTGAACTTGACACGATGCTTGGTGCCAAGATGGGCGGCTCAGGAAACCCAAAGCTGACTCCCGAACAAGTGAAACCTTTTATGGCTACGTTTTTGAATGGGAGAGAACAAGGCTGTAATACAGGGTGTCATGGCTTTGTAGTACTTTGATTTCTGTTGCATATGTAACCCACATAAAGAAGGGTGGTTTCTCAGACGCGCGAATGAAAACTCGGCACATTTTGGAAGACGGGCCACATCAAGATGAGTTCCAAGTCTCGGAGGTTGTGCTCACCATTTTTGGGCCTCAGAAACTCCCAGAAACCCAGGAATCTGGACCAATCCCGTGGTTCTCGGACAGTGGGCAGGCCATGTGCCGAAGCATCCAACTGGTCAAACATTGAGCACATCCATTTTGAGGAAAATGATGTTCAGACTGATTCAGACTCCATTCTTTGAATTTCTTTGATGGGTTTGTCAGTCTATCCCATCAAGCTGGACCTGCACATGGCAGGCCATCTTCCCAAGTGGGAACCCTATCCCGGGAGGCCTTGGCCCTGGGCTTCGGTGGCGACAGAAAATCTCAGATTTGCAGATTTTGATATCAAGAGTCATCTGCAAACTATGGATGCTCACGGATTGTCATGGTTCAAGGGCGTCAACATTGCTGCAGTTGCTTGAGCCATCCTAAACCATCTTCGATGACCCAGTGGCCAGGAGAAGAGGTTGCAAGATCTCCTCGGCTTGCGCAGCTTGGAGCGAGAGTCCATGACCACAACATTGTCATGTCCCAAATTGTCCAAAGGGGAATCATCTTCCAGAGCCATTTTTTTATATTTTTTTGGAATTCAAGGCTTCACGTTAGTGTTGTGGGGGAATGTTGTCCTCCAGTAGTCTAAGAGGGCTAGCTTGAAATCTCCAGTGGTGAATAAAAACTCTGGTGGTGCAGGACAACCCATGGATACCCATGGTAAGTGTTAGACGTGGCTGTGCATCAAACAAAGGGGAGTAAAACTGATAGCTGATAACTGCAGATACTATGGCGGCAAGGAGACAAACGGGCAAAAGGGTCCAAAGATGTCCAAGTGTGATTTCATTCTTTGCCTTTGATTTGGGTTTCCCCCAGTTAAGTATCATCTAGTCATGGCAGATTTTGACCGCATACTGACTTGTATGAATGGGAATCTTCTCCGAACATCGTCACCGAAAGTCGCCACCGCAAATCGTCACCGAAAGGCAGAGGGCTTTCTTCCCTGCCCTGCCAATGTGTTCCATCGTATTTGGATTTTATTCACTCCATTTTTGCTATTTCTGTTCAATTTTCAATCATATATAATATATATACTGAAGGATATGACAATGCGCTGCAGGTAAGATAGATGTCACACCTTGGTACAGTTTTTTGCACGTTTTGCTGGATTCTTTGGTCAGCCCCATTGGCCTGCGCTGTGGAGAAAAAGAACACTGACTTGTAGTGGCCGCTGTCACCCTGCCAAGGCTGAAATTGCGAAGATCTCCTTCGTTGCGCACAGATGGAAAAATGAGTTCCTTTCACATCCTTTTACAGTGTCAATGGGGTAGGCGCAGGTGCCACCAGGTTGCCTCCAAGCTTCTTAGGTGGGTGGTGGGTGTTTTCTCCATCACATCCGGTCCTTGCCAGCATCATAATGTCCCCCCCAACACACCCAGAGCAAAAGCAGGCTGCAGATGGAAAACCGTCTCGGCGTGACCAGATTTATATACACCACATTCTCACTGCCTATAGATTTCTCAGAGTGATCCATGATGTCTTTGAGCTCATGGCTCTTGTATCAGCCCATGCATGCCAATTCTCACCCAACATCACCCAACCTGAAACCTGGGATCTGTCAGCCATCCAAGCTCCAGCAGATGTTTACGGAGGAGAGTTGATAAGACACAACCAGGCTAGTTGCGGAACTAGTCAACTGAGTAAACGACATCAAATTTTAACACCATGGCCCAACTTCTCAACATCTTCGAGCAAGTCAGTCTCAATCCAACAGAATCATGCAGTGTCAGAGTTCCCTTGACACGTGCTGAACCTTACGAAACCCCTATGTTTGAAGTGGAGCTTCACATGGCCACGCCATGGTTGAACAGTGCTGAAACAGCAGGGACACCACCACATTTCTATCCTTGATACATCTTGATACATTTTGATATATCATCTTGATATCTTGATAGCCCTTGGAACTTCCACGACGTTTCACCGAAATGGCGCTGAGTTGTCGCTGGACTCTGCTGGTGGCGTGCCTCTGCGGACCATGCTTGGGGCGGTTAGTGTCGGTGGCCGATTTGCACGGTGACTTTGATCACGCGGTGAATATCCTGAGCAGTGCCAAGCTGATCGACAAGGTGCAGCAGCTGGTGGGGTGGTTTTGCTGGGATGGGCTGAAGGGGCATGGAGGGAGCGACTGAAAATCAAGGTTTGTCCCAGGCCCAAATTATTGATATTGATGCAAATTATTGAGTCAGACGTAAATTAGCTCATTGTAGCATTGTAGAGGCATCTTGGGCGCCATAGAAAACCAATGGTCCACGAGCCTGAGTGGTTCGGAAGAGTTGAAGGAGCTGCTACAAGTGCATGGATCATGCTGCGTTATTTAACAAGTGGACGGGTCACCCCTGGTAACTTAGGGAGGCTATGGGAGGCTCATGTGGCAGCATGTGACCCGGGTTTGACCCACCAGACACTGCAGGAGACTCACAAATGGATTGGTGGGGATGCGACCCTTGTTCAGACAGGTGACATCACCGAAGCTGGGCTGCCAATGATACAGAAGATTTTTTTCACGCACAAGGGATTTCCAGACACGTCTTCTGTGTCTCCTTTTGTTTTCTGCATGTCAAATGGGAAGGAGGTTGGTGTGACAAGCTACAGGCACCAGCCAAACACCCTGGGAGGTAAGTCCGGCAAGGTCTTAGCATGTCTTAACATCGCCCGAGCATATCCCCACACTGTGTGAGAATTTTGAGAAGGCATCCGCATCCAGTTTGAATTTCACCGACTGCTCCATTGCACACGACTCCCCTGGATTCAGGACCGAGGAGACCACTGCAAGCAGATCTACGAGTTGTTCTTTCAGCTTCGGAAGGAGGCTGAGGAGGTGCAACTTCTCATTCGGCGACCCACGCGGTTGTTGATCTGAAGAACTGGTTGATGGATGTTGATGGATGTTGATGGTAGATTCCTCCAAAATGGGAGAGCAATTGAAGATCGGGAGGAAATTTGGAAAGCGTTTGACCCTCCAAAATGGCCCATTGACCTGGATGCTGCCAGGTTGGGGGCCGTGTGATCAATGTGCTAGGCAATCATGAGGCGGCGAAACCTGTGGATTTGCTGAGCCTTTTGCACCACTTTGAAGTCAGAGGGTTGAACATGATTTTTCATCTATTACTGCCTATGTAGCCTATGTGAAACTATTACAGCATCATATGTTTGTATACTGTCCTGCCTCCTTGCTGTCCTTTTGCCCCAATATTTATATATATATATATAAGTAGTCCAATCCTAGCCACTCAATCCAATATCACCAAGTAGTCTCGCTCTCTATTTATCTATCTATCTACCTATCTAATGGTCGAAAGACGTCTAGCAATCCAGCCATCCAGCAATCTAGTTCAGCATTTCAACATGCCAGGTCATGAACATGCAGGGTGACTGGCGCTACGTTGCCACCTCAGACCCTGGCGGCAGTCGTGAAGCCTGCAGATTCGTAGGCAACCCTCCAGAAATTGTGGGCAACCCGAAAACTGCAATTCTTAATGGGGGGAATCATGGAAGATTTGGGTGACAATCCATTGGACTTGTGGAGGGCGCAGACAAAATCCATTGGACTTTGGTGTGTCCACGTTTTTGGACACACCTTCATGATTTCAAAGGTTTGTTGACCCCTTCTTGAGAAGATGGAAAGATAACACTAACCTGCCAGAACTGCTGGGGATGGGTTGTACATTGCAAACACGGCCCAGACTTTCATGTCTTGAGCGTCTTAAAATCTTCTTCAAGCAGCACTTCAAAGCAAACAAACGTTCCAGAGTCAACTGTTCAGGAATCCATAGCAAAGCAATCTGACATCCGTTGGCGTGGATGCTTCCCCAATGGTAGAGTTTCAAAAACGGCTTTGGACTATGATTTGAGTTCATCTTAGCACTACATTGTTTGTCTGTATTGGATTCTTGGTTTCTCTTGTGCTTTCCAGCCCTCGATGTCCAGCCCATACACCACCTTTAAACACATGGCAGATTTTCCACCAAGCAATGGCTGCTCAAAAACAGAGTATATACATGATTATTCATGTAGCACTAAGAGTTCCAATGAAGCAATCACCCCGGTCTTTTGTTGGTTAACCCAACCTTTCAGACACTTTCAACCACCATGGCTGCTAGGTTTTCAGGCCTCAATTCAGAGTCACCAAGGTGAGCCAAGGCGATGTCGACGAGTTCGGCGGACTGGAGGTGCCAAATGCATTCAGGTGTCACCAAGTTTGTGCATTGGATTCATATGTTATTCATTTGATCATCATATATGTTAATCATTTGACAAATTTTGATGATCATTTGATGATCACTGTGGCGTATCTTTACATTCCAGAATTGGGAGGGTTCCTGGCATATTTTTCCACTTTTTCCCATTTACCCTCTACAAAAACCAGGAAGGGTACACACTGCAGTCTCATTTGGAGAACTTGCGAGGAGAGAAAGAAGGCCTGGGCCTGGGATGGATGGTTGGGCTCCGAAGTGCAGAAGTTTCCAGTGGCAGTGGTGGTGGACAGAGCAGCTCGGTGCTTTGAGATTGGGCCGGGTGTGAATTAAAGATGGAATATTAGCACGCTTTTAGCAGCAAGCATAGAAAAGGATCTTTCAATTGACCCAAGGAAAATTGCCTTCTATGCCTACTATTTTCAGGCTGGTTGTGATGCGCATCTGTGCAGCTGGCATTCCCACAGCCACTTTCTGAGGTCCTTTTCGTCCACGCCGGTCTGCTGCCTGAGATGTTGGACCACCGGACCCTGGAAGAGCTGAATGTGGCCTTCCATGGGGCCCTGAAGCATGCGAGCACCTCCAAGCAGATGAAGAAGGATGAGCCGAAGCTGCTGGGAGGTCACGGTCCCGTGTGGGCCAGAGATTATGCCTATGGTCGCGGCAACATCTGCCAACTCGCCCAGCAGGTCCTGCAGAAGGTGGATGCTGATCGGATGGTGGTGGGCCACACCATCCAACGAGATTTCCAGGTGCATTCCAAGTGCCATGGACAGATCATCCTAGGAGACACCGCCATTTCCAGCGCCTATGGTGGTGCCATGTCCTTCATCGAATACGAAGGCAGCGAGGTTAAGGCCCGCTATCCCGGCAGCGAAGCTGCTGTGGCGTTGCCGGAGGTGGGGCTGCCCGATGTTACCAGCGGTGATGTGCAACGAGGCAGTGGCATGCCGGGGGCCTCAAAATCGCTGCAGGGTTTGTGCAAAATGGCACCTGTATTGCCGCTATAATGGCCGTTTCCAATTGTTTCCGTTTATATTCGCAGTGCAGGAATCTCACCTTCGAAATATGTTTGTATTATTTTAGCATTTATTTTGCTGTTTTATTCTGTTTGAATTTGGAGTTCCAAGTATCTTTGGGCAGCTCGCCCCGCCCCGCACCGAACCCCCCTACATCTGCCATGTTTTGAGGGCATGGCCTGTGCTGGTGATTGTTGGATTGCTGGCGGCAGTGCGCTCAGGGGGGTGATTGCCATCAGGCGATGGTTATTGGCTTCGGGCTACTGTAGTTCTTCGCATATCTATGTGCATACACTATACATGCATACAATTGCATATTGATGATGCAGATTATACCCGCTCTCTTCTTCTCTTCTTTGCAGGGTGTCTGATGGACACCCTTATTAATCACCAAGTACCTGCAGGCACTCCAGCATGTCAACTATCAATTTTTGTTCAAAGCAAGTGGCTACGGTTCTCACCAGTCAGCACAGTGTCGGCCGGATTGACAGGAGTGATGGCTTATGGGGGAGGTCTTGACGGAATTTCGTAAATCCTTCCTTATCCTTCCTTCTGGTAGTTTGGGTGAGAATCCTCCAAGTTCTTCTTGGACATTATCAGGATCTATCAAGATTTGCACCAAAGCTTCTGCAGATCATGTCACTTGTAGTTCTGGCAACCTTGTTTGGGTAAAGCCAAGGTGGCGATCTGGCGATGCCTCAGCTGCCGAAAACCTCGCACCACCTGAGCCCAGGGAGCCCAAGGGTTCCCCCGTGGCAGCAACTTGCAGCCAAGCCATGGATCTGGGCAGATGACATGAACTGGGGGATATTAGTGAACACTGCCCACCCCACCAAATATCCAAACGCGACATGTTTTTTTTTCCTGTCTGAGATTGGTGAGTAATTCTATGTAATTCTGTTTTTTATCCGATGGATGTTCAGGAACCAGGCGTGGGAAATTATTCCCCCAAAGTTCTACAAATTGTTTGGGCGTTGGTTCTCACACCTGAAATTACCTGAAGACCTTGGCTGACATGGCGTTTCGGGTCGATGCAGAAACGTGCACCCAACGTGCGACAAAAAGAGGCAGTGAGTCAGGGAGAGGGAGGTATCCTCCCTTTGAATCTGTCAAACTGGCTCAAGCATGCCATACCAAAACGGGCCACGATTTTGGCATTTGGGTAACTTTTATCATTCAAGAATCGTTGGAGTCAACGTGAGCCAATTCCAACATTTTGAGGCAACTTCTATCCGAGGATGCTTCAAATTGATTCAACTTGCATACATATAGTTGCATTTTCTATGTTCTCTTGACATCTCTTGACTACTCTCCCAAAGCCTTCAAGGAGTAGGTGGTTGATACATCCAACGAGATGGTGCTGAAGTGACGTGTTTAGCTCTGCAGGCACTATGTGTGACTTGACCTTGGTGCATCGTATCGGTTCAGAGCTGCCGAACTGTGATCAGCAGCCAAGAGACAGAACATGTTGGACGAAGAACATAGATATCGGATGACATCTGTAGAATTCTGATGATATCTGATATCACACACACACACACACACACACATATATATATATATATATCAGTTGACTTTAAGTGCCAACCCTATGACGCTTTGACATTTTGCACTCCTCCCACGGTCCTCACAGTAAGAAGCAGTTGGCCGATACCCAACAGCACAAAAAACCATGGACCATGCAAAACCCAACGTCGTTGAGCCACAAGACTTCCAGAAGTTTCATCGAACATCTGCCATGGCAGCATCCGGCTGCTGCAGCCAAAGTGCATGCGGCGCCTAGTTGCACAGGCCAGTGAATACAGATCAGCTATCAGTGAGTTATATGAATTAATATGAATTATGTATCACATTGTAGGCGACACAGCGCTACGCAGCGCTACGCAGCGCTACGCAGCGCTACGCAGGGCATACCAATTTCGACCCCGCCTCTCACCAACTCTGATATATCATTAGATGTGAGTCATCGGTGACATTTTATTGACATTTTGCACATGTTTGATTGTTCTCCTCTGCCATCTCACCCACATTCAGCGAATGGTTCACTGGTGGCTTAGCGTGGTCCGGACGCCTTGCAACAGGAATTTTTCACACGGGATGGGCCCCCAGCAACTCTTCAGTGTCAGGTCCTAGCTCTGCTGGTAATACAGCTGTGCCACTGGCTGAGCTTCTGAAAGCTGCTGAAAGCTACTGAGCATTACTGAGCTGGGTGGTCCAACTGTTGAAGGCCTTGGCCGCTTGGCCCATGGACTCTGTTGGTGCTGTGAGTTTATTCCGCGCTGATCTCCGAGGCCCCGTGGCCTCCGATGAAAGTTGTGCTGCTGATGGGTTCCATCCTGAGGGGCTTGGGATTTCCGTAAAGTGGTTGGTGGGGTACCCTATGTGCATGTTTTTTTTTTGATATCTGTTAATCTCAATAGGACTAGGTCATTTGGTGATCCGACTTGACTTGAGAATTTTCTTGAAAGATTCAATGGAGTCACTGGCCTGGATTGGGAGGAGGGCGATGCCAAAGCTGCGTCCATGGAATAGGTACCCTTGTGAAAGGGACTCTGGAAGATCCTCTGGCCTCTCAACGATTCTTTTCTTGGGGTTCAGTCACGGTCCGTCATTCTTTTTGGTGAGTATGCCGGATGCCGCTATTCCGTTTTGTTGGTTAAATCATGTTAAATCCACAGTTCAACCTACAGTATTTTGTTGGTAAATCGTAATGTTTTTGCATAAAGCCCGATGTTTGAGGATTGAAGATTATCTCTACGACTTGTGGGTTACTAACCTGGAGTGCAAAGTACGCCTGGTGGAACCTCCTAACGTTTGCGTCCACCAAGGACGTGCAGCGAGTCGCTTAGACCGGCCAGACATGCGAGACCTCAGTCGAAGGCCAGGGGCCTGAAAGATGCCATGAAGACATTTGGAGGTTTTTGCGCATTCTTATTCTTAATTACAAAGTGTGCGGTTTTCCGGTTTTCACTCAGGTAGGGAGGATTAGGGAGGTAGGTCACTTTGACGCGGGCCCTGTTCAAGCAGTTTACAGCATCTAGCGTATGATCGGGCTTTGGCCCTGCCGTAGCTGTAGCTGTTCCCAAAGAAGAAGAGAATTGCTGGAGCGGTGCATAAAATCAGTATTTTCCCTTGAACGCGACAGCAACGCTGGCCTTGCCTGCAGGTTTTGCGTGATGACCCCAAGCCCTCTCGTCGTAAAGGTGCAACCCACTAGTGGCACCAAGTGGCCCTTGCTTTCTGCAACACAACACACTAATTTTTTTGGGGTTTCATTTTTCTTTGGCCAAACTACATCGGGCAGTTCATAGAGAGTTTACGGCAAACTGTGTGAAACGATCTTAATGTATTTTCTTTCTCTGCGGATCATTTTCTGGACAGCGTGACTGGGTTCGTTTGGTGACCTGCAATAGGTGCAGTCAAGTTCACAACTCAGATTTCAACAAGTTTAGCTGGACTGATCAATGCTCCTGCACTAACTCACATACCCATGTGTTTGGCACACTACAAATGCACCAGACGACACCACATTCTACCACACATGTGCATGGCCTGGGCGTTGCACCACTTTATCAGGCGGCATCAAGCCCTCATTTGCATTCATTTGTGTTTTGATGGGAATGACAGGACTTGTGATATGGACAACAATCCTCCAACACCCTTGCGGATTCTCAAACACCCTTGCGGATTCAATTGCTAAGCCCCTGCAGAACAGATGAGCAACTCTAAATGAGTCAATCGGATGTAAAGTGCAGAAACGTGTGCCGATACACCCGACGTACCCGTGGCTTAAGGTCCCTTATCGAGCAGGAAGTCTTGGAGTTAGAAGCGTTGTCGGAGCTTGGGCCTCAGCGCGCCATCCCAACAGCTGGATCGAGATGGAGTGAGCGTGATTTTGCAGCAGACATATGGTAGGATTGGGTTTCTCACATAGCCACATATGGCCATCATAATATGGCCACCAAACAATGGCAAACATGTAGACTTCCGATGGCCTCCGACTGGCAAAAATGCAAATGGCTGCGCCGCAGGATCTACCACAAGCAACTGGCGTTGTTGGAAGATCTACAGCGGGGACTTCATGCTGGTCTGGGGCGACATCTTCCCAAGCCCAATGCAACAACCTCAGCATCCTCAGCCAAGAAGCTCAGCTCCATGGGTGACCATCATGGGGCTCAACTTGGGTATGATGATTATGATGCAGCTTGAATTTGGCTCAAGATGGCTCAAGTCAATTCAAACAACTTAATCAAGTCAATTCAAACATACGGTCTGACCAGTGCCTTAACGATTGAAGCTATTTGCGCCAGGAATTTGTCGCAGGCTCCAGTGGCCCATGTGGTCAAAATAGAATCACTGGTGATCATCCTGCTGCACCATACAAAGGGAAATCATGTCTTTTTTTGTTTTGTTCTAGTCCTAGCCTGTTGGTCTGCTAAGCAATTGTCCACCTTCAAAGCCCACTTTCTTTCAATCCAGATGCTGTGATTTTGGTTCTATCATACTTTATGATACGGTTGCCAAGTGCCTGACGGATGTTGCTTGACACACCCAGCGCCTTGCAAAGGTGAGAAGGGTTCGAGCTGGGGACACCCGGGACCCCAACTGTTTATGCGGAGTTTAGTGGATTTGATTTGATGATTTTTGATGTTTTGGTGATTTTTGGGGTCAAACTTGGGCACTCAACTGTACGTATTTTTATTTTGGCTTAGCTTGATGGCACTCTATCTCCTTAAGTGTTTATGAAGAATACGAACCTGGGGGAGAAACAACATGGATAGAGGAGCAAAACTGGGGATAAACAGTGAACAAATAGCAGACTTCTTGAGGGCATTTCTGTTTTCACCAGCCGATTGTTCGTGTGGGACGGCTGATTGACAGCCAGGCTCGCGCGAGAGGGAGAGAGAGAGAGAGAGCTATGAGAAATATGGGCTTAAAGCTCATGGAACTCTTGAAATATGGGGATGATCAACGAACATCAGAACCTTGGACTCGCTTGGACTCAGCCTGGAACCCTCACCAGACCTCATGGAACCCTTGGTGCCGCAGGCACCGTGCGGAGTTCGTGGCTGCTGAGGGCTCATCTTTGGAGTTGGTGGAGCTGCCAAGCAAAGGCAGGGGAGCTGTGGCCAACGAGAGATGTTGTTAGGACCTAGGAGAAAACTCGGGAAAAATGGCTATAAAATGCTATATATGAATTCGGGGAGGCTTCACTTGCAAGGCTGAGTGCTGGAGGGTAGAGAGGGTGATTTGGCCTCAACAGACTCGATGGTGATTATCGATGTTCCACAGCCTTGCAAAAACGGATTGGAATGGCACATTTTTGCTTCGCCTTTTCGGCACTCTCCATCCCCTTCAGCCCAAGGCTATGGCGTGAGGCCTGGGGGTTAGATGGATTCTCCGGGGGTGGGCTACTTGGATGATCATTCCAGTGGTAACTGTAAACTACGCATACCCTGCGACCAAATTTTCAAAGGTTCACGTTCATTAGAGAGCTCTCCACCTAGTACCTTAGAATACCTTAGAACTTAGATGGTTGTGACATCTATGGCTGGATTGAAATTGAAAAGATGTTCTCCCACCATTGCGCTATTGTGCCTTGCATGGGCGGGTGACCATCCTTCTGAGGGTCGGGACCGAACAGGACAATAGCTTCCATCGATGCAGACTGCTGCCTGCTAGCAGAACCGCCATTGGTGCTATTGCAGCTGGAGAGCAGCAAAGAAGAAACATTCGCCTGTGGGCACTGCTCCCTGGTCTGGCTTCAGTTAAGCTCTGTTTAGCTTTGAAGTTGGGAAGCCTTGACTCACAAGTGACACTTTCACAGGTTGCATCCACAGGTTGCATGTGAATTTGGGGAGCATGCTGAACGTACATCGATGGGCTTCTAGAGGTGAGTTCCAGTTACGGGAGACCTCAGCCTGAAACAGAAATATATGATGGATGGATGATTGCTGCCGCACTCAAAAGATCTACAATCATCAGTGTTACAAGACCACTTCTGAAGGACTGAAGGTTGTTTGCAATTCCAGGAGTTTTCTTCCAGCCATCAGCGTCATCAGCATGATGCTCAGGTTTGAAGCCTCTGCCGGGTTCCACCCCCCACCACTGCGGCTGCAGTTCCTTCTGTTCCCAGCAGTGCATGGCAGATGCCACGGCCTCGGGGCATCCCTTCCTCTGCCCCAAAACCCCTGCCGCTGAGCAACTGGAGGAGCTTCTCCATGAGCTGGGCAACGTGGGAGAAGCCTTCCGCCTCAGCGCCAAGGTGCTGGCCAAAAGTGCTGTGGATGCCTCCATTTATCCTTTGGTTCATGGCTTGGTGGGGGCCCCATGGTGGCAGACGGTGGCAGGCTTTGAAGGGCCCCAGTTGGCCCAGGAGGCCGAAGGGATCACTGGAACAGTGCTGGAGCTGTTGGAGACCCTGCTGCCGCTGCCTCATGGCTTCGACGTGCAGCAGCTGGCGATGCTGGTGGGACGGGTGCGAATGTAGCTTGGCAGCTGGAAGGTTTGTGTTCTTTTTCCCCCTTCCTCTTGGTCATCCACATGCACCCTTTTCATCCCTTTTCATTCCTTTTCAAATCTCCTGAATTCTTTTGATACAGGTGATAGATTTGATGGGCATGGTGGGATGTACTGGGAGACACCTCCCAACCCCCTATATTCGAGTCGAAAATCGATTTATTAATGTTCTTGGTTGTTTTAGGAAATCACCAATTTTCAGACCATTTTTGGACATCGAAAAAAGTATGTTTCAAAGTTCATCCCTGTGGGACTCAGACCCCAAGGAACGCCGTGGAGGTGGAGGTGACAGATGAGGAGCTCCCCACAACGCGGGGCTTGGCGTTGTACCTGGTGGCATCGGCCGTGAGACTTGGATTAGCAGAAGATCTACATGGGAATCCCGTGGCAATCCCGGCGTTTCTAAAGTTGGAACATGTATGAACACACACACACACATACAGTGTATATGTATGTATGTATATATATATATATGTATATATATAATATATATATATATACATACATAATTACGGTGTGTATATATATATATATACACGCATACACATATATGATATATATGATATATGTATATCATATTTCTGGTGAATCTATGTTGTTGTTGCCGGTTATGTTAGTTCATAAGGATCTATCCTTGGTGTGCCTGAGTGTGGTTTTTCATTTGGACTAGGCCAGTTGCTAGACGACTAGACGACAGCGTTCCAATCTGGGGAAGTCAAACTTTCAAACACTAGCAACTACCGCATTCGGATGATCAGTTTGATTGGCTTCAATAGGCTTCAATCAGATGCTGCAGTATTTAGATTTCTTTGCTTCTGTTTGATGTGGGTAGCTGGTAGCATGAACACCACTTCTGTAATCGTTCTTCAAGCCTCCTAGCGGCTCCCATGCCCTCAACCGCTCTGAGGAACCATGACTGCAAACCAAATTGTCAAGAGCTTAGAGTGTGGGGGTCGCATTGGCCATTGGCATCGGGTTGGAGTTGAGGTGATGAACGGTTGGCCTTTGAAGGCAAGCACACGGGCGCCTTCTGAAATCGGATGTCTGACTGGCTAGGATTCCCTGCTCAAAGGACATAGTGCCCACATTGTACAATGAACTTTTCACAGTTTCAAGTTCCCATTGTTCCCAAACATTCCCAAACCCATCCAAACCCTAGGCGCAAAAGCCGCACCTTCCCCAGGCCTGGTGATTTTTTTGGCTCAGGTGCTTTGCAATCATGCCTGCCGATGCCTGAACTGCGGGGTTGGGCTGTGCTTCAAGCCTTGCGAGATTTGGAGGAAGGAGAGGAGGCGCCTGGGATGGATCGATGAATTTCGATCCAGGGAGATGGTGGGAGAATTGGACTTCTTTCACCTTCTTTCACCTTCTTCTGCCTTTCTCATCTTTTTTCTTGCCCTTCAAGTGGCTACCAGTGGTTCTAGATCCATATGCCGCCTGAGTTGACAGCGTCGGTCAGTTCAAAGCAGTATTGGCGCCCACCATCGCCCACCACATTCCCTTGCTGGGCAGCGTCAGGTGACCATCGAATATGTGGCTCCTTGGCTCAATGCCTATAGTGATGTCTGGGACAGTGGGTGCTTCCTTCATTGGAAGGACCCCTTTCCGATAGTGAAAAAGAGATCTGGTTTTCCTTCGTTTCCCTGCTAGTTGGAAAGTTGTCAAGCCTTGCTAGATAGCGGGGTTGTACTCAAGAAAGGGCAGGCAGGTCGAATTCATTGGTGCTTTGTTCTGTTGTTGCTTCTTTCTGCCTAAGTTTTCCTGCCAGCCATTATGCTTCAGGCCGATGGCCCGGATCGTCACCAACAACTGCTGGAGCAGTGGCAATTTGAGTGTAACTGCCAGGAAAAGAGCGGCCAAGCGGGGTGCATGCGGTCGGATGCAGTGCTGCAGTTTGCCAAGTGGAACACGCGGCAGCAAGGCAACAGGATAATAAGCAGAAACATCTTGATGTTAGATGTGCCCGCTTGTACCTCCTTGCTGTCGCATTCCAGTGTGACCTGGCACCGGAATACCTCACAAAAAGACAGCATAAGACAGCACAAGACAGCAATGCATCCCAAATAGATCCAAATTCCCGGATTTCAGGTCCCGACACCCAGAGATTGCGGTGAGTCCTGAGTGAGTTGTCACTGAGGTACAGGCCTTGTTGGAAGCAGCACCGCTTGTGTCGGAGCAGGTGATCTGTGGAGCGCGGACCTTGGTGACCGGCGGGGAACTTTAGTATTCAACAGCGACACCATTTTGAGTGCCCCATGTTGAAGGCCCCATGATTTTCCATGTCCAATTTTTTGAGAGGATACAGGCAGCTGATTCGAGTTGAGATGTCATGGTGTTTGGACTTGCTAGTGGCCAAGACATGACCCAAAAGGCGAGTACTGCATCATGGGCTATATATACCTTGATCAGATCTCTGGAGAATGACTGAGATGGCAAGTCTCAACAGAGACACTTCTCCAACTCATTTCAACCAACAAGCTGGCCAAAACCCAACAACAGGCGCATCATACCCATCCAGACGCTCGGAATGTTGGGAATAGCCTCAAAATCCGTGGCCATCAAAACCCACCCAACAGACCAGGCACCTCCCAGTCGATCGACTGCAGAGGATTGGAGGGGGGAAGGTGAGTAGTGGTGGCGTAAGCAATGCTGGAATGTCAGGATGGGCATGTGATGGTACACACATGGGGAATTCCAGCAGTCTTGGGTAAACGAATGCAAAAGGTACCATTACTGTACCATCATATGATCACATTCATCACCTTTCCAGGAAATTGGTATCTGAAGATGTAGATTTGGGTAGATGCCCCATCCGAAATCTTGGATGGCCGGATCCCAGTCCGGCAAGAAAGTTGCAAGGGGGCAGATGCCTGGCAGATGCCAGCGCTGAGAGTAGGCTACCAAGCAACGAGTACTTGCGATGGATGTGTGGTCCGGCTTGAATGTTATCCGGAACTGAAGATTCTTCCCGAATGGGCTCTCTCTCTGCCTATATGTATATATAATATGTTCTAAAAAATGGCTGCAGGACAGATCACTTTTGAACGACAACCTCAACACTGGTTTAGCAAGACATGTTAAGAAGTTGCACATCAAGTTACATTAAACACGTCAATGTTCACTTCATTCACAGCACATACCGAAACCATACGTAACATACCCTCCGGTAATCAAACATGGCAACGGAAAATCCAACATGTGTAGATGAATTTGTCCATTAAAACCTCCATTTATACTTTAGGGGATTTCCCATTGCCATGCTTGAATACGGAAGGGTACGGTAAATATAAATTCAGGATATTTTAGGTCTATGCACTGATGTAGCAGGAGAGGCATCACCTGAACTTATGGCCCCATGGCCAGGAAGAGGAAGACGCTCTGGAGCCCATAGCAGGTGCCCCGGAACTGGCGCTGTCGGCAGGATGGGGGAAGCCCCCCTGTGCCTACAAAGAAGAGCATGGAAAGATATGGAAAGGGTGGACGATGGGAGTTCTTTCCAATTTGTTTGACTCATTTTCCATTTGTTTGGTCATACATGTTTAAGTCTGTTTGTAATTATCCTGTTTGAACTCCGAAAACGCCCAAAATTCAGTGCCTAATCGCAGTCTCGTGGGTATCGCAGGCAGGACGGCCTCGGCCGCTGCTCTGGACGACTTTGTGATCTCCAAAGCAGTGGGAAGCCCCGGGAGCCTCACGGGTGATCCTCAAAATGGGTGTGCTAGCCCGCAACTTGCTGAATTTGGGGTTTCACCAGCTATTTGGATAATGGAGTATTGACCAACTGTGCCAACTACATTGGTATATTATGGGATATAATGGAATGGAATATTATTTGGACCCATGTATTAGCAATTTTAAATCAATGCTGAACCAATGGCAATTACGGGGCTCCCAGTTCTGGGATACCCCCATCTGCGAGTAGCGAAAACATGCCGTGAAGCAAACCTGTAGTAATCAAGGGTCACAGGGCACAACTTTGTGCAAATGTTCTGGCAGCCAATTTCTTGGTGGCAAGATCTTTTAGAAGGGGTGAGTTGGTAGGCTGAGGCAAACTCACCGCAGACATTTGATGCAGAGTTTTCCAAAACCCTCGAGCATGGAGCTGAACTGGGATTGATGCTCTCCCAATCAAATGGGAAACCAAACTGTTGGCTTCCAGTGGGTATGGGTCAACACATGCCAAAGTATGTTAAGATAATATAGAATGCTTCAGAATGATGGATTAATATGGATTATGCCCAGACTGACCAGCCTTTGTGGCCCATTGGTGCGCCAGCCGAGGTGGTGCCGCAAGAGCCGGGAAAGCTCAGCTTTTCGCTGAAGGATTTGAAGGGACCCTTGGGCACCTTCAGCGATTGGGCATTCCATGTTGTTCCACTTGGGAGGCTTATACTTTTTCGAGAGTTTCTGACTATGTGATTTTGTTTTAAGTGATGGTGGATCATGCAAACCTCAACGAGTTTCAGAAGATAAGAGCTCCTTCCTATGGTAGACAGATTGTTTTGATCTTTCTCATAATTCACTGGTGGAATATGGGTTGTCCATCAGCGATCTCATCTCATTGCGCCATGAGGTCTGCTGCAACTCTGCTGGGCCTGATGCCCCTGTGCCTCAGTCGCAAGGGATGCAAACCTCGGCTGCCCCTGTGCGATTTGGAGGTTGAAATGCCCATTCCACTGGAATTCCCATGAATTCCCATGGCAAGCTGCAGGATCAAGTCAACCTATCCCAACTATTAGGTGATTCTTGGCTGCTGCTCCGTACTAGGACATACTAGGACCACATGATAGAGATACCGTAATCCTTGCATCCTTTAGAGCCTCTGAGCAGAGGCCACACTACACCAGTGCCAAATCACTGAAGCCACCCCCCTTTGACAACCGGTATTTGCAACGGTACCTGGCGAAGAACCAGCGCCCTAATATGTCATATTGTCCTTGCCAAGTGATGTTGAACCGTCCCACATAGGGGAAGGGAACACGTGAAAAACCTCATGTTTCATCGATAAACAACAAGTGTGACTATGAATATATATATATATACACACATACTGTATACACATATTATATACAACTATATATATACTATACGCACACACACACACAAACCCGGCAATTTCTATGAGGGGCCCAAAGCCCCGGAGAGAAATCGGTGGACTGGCCATGGAAGCACCTGAGGCGTAACCACCGCTCCACAGCGCCCACGCCCACCTCGCAGGTGCCGGCGGGAATCACGAATTCGGGACTCAACCATTGGGATTTGACCAAAAGGGGATTTTAAATGCCCAAACATATGAAATATTAATATGGCAATACAAGCAACAAGAATGAACAAACATTGAGAGAGATTTGACCACCCCAAGATTGAGACCAATCAACATGGAGATCCAACCCACAGAATGGACCGAAGCTGGGTTTGGACCCCAAGAACCCGAAATCATATGAGTGGGAAACATCCCATGAAAAAGTGGCCCCTGCTCCAAAGAATCCGATGTCAGATCATCATGTGCTGAATCACATGTATCTATTATGAATTGACTATCTATGCTCACTTTCATTCTACTTGTGGTTTCCAGTCGAACGCAAAGGGGTGACGGTGAGCCGTTTCATGTGCAGATTGCTATGCCTACGGTGCTGGTGGTCACAGTCCTGGGCTCAGAGGAGCGCACTCATGACATTTGGGGAGCGCACTGACATGGAGCAATGCAACTCCCATGCTGAAATCTAGCAACGCTCACCTGCGAAAACCGCAACAAAGCTTTTTCTTCACTTTCAACTTTCATCGTTGAAGTTTATCATAGATGACCGTGAGCCTACCTTTCTCTTCCACAAGAACTGCACACGGACAAACCGGGGGATGCCTTCTCCTGTGCACCGCATGACTTTTGCTGGTCATTTGTTGTGGCTGCAGCCCAAGAGTTGGTCATCACAGTCAGTCCTTAGCACGTCAGCCAAGCTGCAATGAATCCACCGGTCGAGGAGGTAACTAGAGGGAAATAAACTGGCTTGGTTGGGGATGTTGACACAAATTGTCATAGCTTTGACCTTTGTTGGCGATATTTGGTGTCCCAGTCTGAATCGAACCCAGGCAATCTTTCCACCTACTTCCTTGAGATTCCTCAAGAATTGCCATGGCAGCCTTGCTGATTGGTTCCGGTCAACAGCTAACTTTCTGCCGCGGCGTGGTTGCTGTGACAGGTGCTGCAGTGGAACAGGCAGGACGACTCTACTGGTGGCTGGAGGGTGGGTGCGTTGCAATGCCCCTTGGGGCCCTTGAGATGCTTGTTCCTTCGAATGCTCGTTCCTGTTTGGCTCAAGACTCAAAGCCTAAAAGGGTAGCAAGGTACACCGTGCAGACTTTGGCACTTTGGCTATTTTCCAAATTCGATGGACGATCATGAGGCAAAGGAAGAGGTGCGAGGCGACCCTGTCGAAACAGTTCTTGACGTGCCAGCATTCGAGGCAGACTCTGACTCGTCTTCAAGGCCTAAGCCTAAGCGAGCTATCAGTTTGGACAGTTTGGGTGCTCGAAGGGGAGGATCTGACGATCAGAAGGATCAGAAGGCCTACGATGCCCTGGTTCAATGCCAAGAGTTCCACATGAAGAAGATCTTGAAGGAACTGGATCACGGTGCCAAGGAGTCCTGCTGGATATGGTACATCTTCCCAACTGAAAAGGCAGGATATTCTGACTTCGATGGGACTCGGATTACGAAGAAAAATGCCGTTGACCTTTGCAACAACGAGTCTACTGCAGCCGATTGGCGCAAATGCCTCGAAAAGATTTGCGACCTCTTGGAGGCCCGAGACAAACGACCACCCGATGATCATGTTTTGCCACGAATTGACCACGCCCGAGTTGGTCATTTCATCAAGTTCTGGAAGAGCTACAGCGAGGCGCCTGAATGGATGCAGGCTGTTTGCAACCGTCTTGACTTATTCAAATTCCCTTCCTCATCGACATGTGCAGAATTACTTGCACCACTGGCGAATGGGCCAGTCCGACGAGCAGCTGAGAAATGCTGAAAAAAACCATGAAACATGTGACACCTTTGGCCCCACGAACACCAGGACTCGCAACTGGCGCAACATATTCATATCCGGTTCCACATTCATATCAAGGGTCATTTTCAGCCAAATTTCATGATCCAATTCAAGGGAAAATCTGCGGGAAGGCAGGCACATTTAATGGTAAAACCATGTAAAACCTTGGTTTCCTTTACATATTTTCCTGACACAAAGGTGACAATATGATATGTCGCCTCTTTGCCAGGCTTCATCGAGGGGCCCAGCAGTGCCAGGTAGCTGGGTCCAGCAGCGTGAGAAGAGAGATGGCCCGGAGCATCACCTGACCCTCCTGAGCCACTTGGCCGTGACTGTCCTCGGAAGCGACAGCTCGGAGATCATTGGTGTGATGTCAAAATTGGGGGTCAACGAGGGTCACAAATTTTCCCAATCTGGCACTTGAGGCCATTAGATAATATAAATTGACCAGTACATACAAGATCATACAAGTACCGTTTAGAGAATTGGAGGATTAGAGATATCTCATGATATCTCTGATTCCCCCCCATCGCTTTGAAGCGGTTGACCATCGTTGACCTGCACCAAGGCAAGGTGGATCTGCAGCAGTTGTCGCAGCGGATTGCAGAAGGCGCCTCCAGTTGGTGCCAAGAAGTTCCCACACCCGATGCCAACGACATGCCGGGCATAGCCAAAGCTGCTGCTGCCCTGCTGGGAAAGATGAGCTGTACATGGGACTCTGGGTGGGTAAACTTAGTAGTTTTCTTTAGTTTGTTTGTTTGTTCTTTTCCTTACAGCGGTCTGGGGTTGCTGGACCTATCGTGACTTAGACAAGCTTTAAGATTTTGTCGCAATTGGTGAGGCGGATCCCTGTATTGTACTGAATTGTGGCTTTTCGAACCAAGGGTCAGTGATAGAGAGCAGTTGGTGATTTCTTCAATCTTGTTGGTTCTATCCAGCTCTTCTTGACAACGGTGACGTTGCTTACTGTACCACAATATGCTAGAATGAATCAAGGGTTGGTGAGTTTTAAAATGCAGACGTAGTGGTCAAAGCTAATTGGAAAAGATGCCTGTTGGATACAGCTCCTTAATCTGACAGACAGTGTCATGACTGTCATGTTTCAGCGTAACGTGATCCGTGATCCCCGCCTTTGTGGATGTCCCTCCATATTTCAGACCCCCGTCGCCCACCCTGAAGTTCAACATCCAATTTTCGAACAACACGGCACCCTGAAAAAGCATGAAAACTCAATATTATTGGACTTAACTTAGGTTTTGTTTTCTTGGATTTCACCCCTCAAGTTGGCCCTCAAGTCCTTCAATCCCAATTGGAACGGATCGCCCTTCAGTGAGGACTGGGTCGATGTGGGCACCGGCAGCTGCAAAGACGCCACCGGGGAGGCCTCCTTCCGTGTGGTGCTGTGGCCGGCGGCCGCCGCATGGCGGGAGCGCTTGGAGCTGCCGCCCAAGGATTTTCACATCACTCTTGGATTTCAGGATGCAGCGCCTTGGATTTGTACTGGGATGGCTTTGTTGAAGTGCTTAATTTGGATCATTTGAAGCGGCTTCAACATGCTTCAACGCAAGCGACTGTGGTATGGTGTATAGATGATGTATTCAAACCACTTTATGATCTGCATTTCTATGCTAGCTCTCCCCACACCATGAAATGTTCAACATCCACCAAGATCATGGTCATTCCACATCAGTCCCTATGGTCTCCTTGGCCAAGGATGTGCACAGCAAATCCAAAGGTGTTGCATCCCTCAGATCTCCAGAGGCGGCGTCCATTCCACGGCTGCTGCAGTTGGCCCAGCGCCTCATCCCTGGAGACTTGGAGGACTTTGGGCCCTGCATCGAGCAGATGCTGGAAACAGTGCAGCAAGGAGAGATGGATGTGGAAATGCAGGTGGCTTTGCTACATCTGTTTGAACACTTTTTCCATCCTTGTGAGCATTCTGCTAAGATTTCGCTTTATGATGTGTATGATTCTTATGATGATTATGATTCGATTATGATGCTTGGATGTGTGTTTCTTTGAGGGGGGCCACTTCCAACACCAGTTGGGCCCCTGCGAGCTCACTAGGCATCATGTGAGGAAATTCGAGTCCTTTAAGGCCATCATGACTAGATGACCCTCAGAACCTCATGCAAACTTCACGCCCAAACTGATCCACAAGTCGCAATTTCTTTGAAGGATGCTGTGCCACAAAAGAAAACTGAAATAGATACCTTTGGATACTTGGATGATCTTGGGTGGTGAAATGGTGAACACCAAGAGTTTCCCCTACATTTTTCACCTGCGTGTCCCAAGGTCCAGGCCCTGAGGCTTTGGTGTACCTACCACGGTCGCCAGAAGCAGCCGCAGCAGGTGCTGCTCCATGCGGATCAGCTGCTGGAGCTAAGCGGAAACGATGCTGTGGCCGTGCGCAGCAGGGGTTTGGCGCTGGTGATGCTGCAGAGATATCAGGAGGCCTGGGATGACCCTGGGATAACTTCGGGACCTGGACAGGAGGTCACCACAAGCCACTTTTTGCAACTTTTGGACTTTTGGATTGCTTTTGACATTTTTGACCATCCCAGTTGCCACTTGCGCCAAGTTCATGCGGCTAGACGGCATTGGACGGGAGTTGTGATGACAAGAGCATGGTAGAAGCCAGGTTTCTTCTTGGTCGATTGAGTCGACGAGAATGGGCTGTTGACATCTGTTGACATGGAGCAAATATAGCGGTGGCAACTTTTGAAATCAAAACCAAACGCCACCAGAATGACTGGCATACACACCACAATCAACATAATATGCGCATGGATGCGCATGGGGGGTTGCCAGCCACCATATCTGCAGGCACTGGACGCTCTGCAACGTGCAGATGACTTGCAGCCGGCCGAGGGTCCTGAGGCCCAGCGTGTGGCGCAGGCTGTGGCGATCTGCAGGAAGAAGTTGGGTGGAAAGGCCGATGGTAATGGCTGCTGGGTCCAAACTCAGGTGGTGAGGGTGTAAACTGTACACCATCATCTTCCCAGCCATAAAAGGTGCAGGTAAATGTTTGTGGTTGTGATTTTTGCCTGTACGAGCACACTGGGGTGGAACTTTCGCCCAGGCTTTGTGATGCTTCTGATGTAAAACTTTTGCTGGCCGGGGGTTCTCAGCTTGGTTGTCACGAGGCTACGCGCTGGCCGCGAACGTGGCGGCTGACGATCCAAAATCTCCTGCAAAGGGGAACTACCCAAAGACGCCTCATTTGCCGTTCTCTCCTGGCGTGAACCCGGATGACACGCGGATTTCGGACTGCAAACACCTACTGGAAGCAGAAGTGGTGGTCACTGAAAAGTGGCTCAACTGTTCAGAGTTGTCCCTGATAGCTATACATCCCGGCCCGGAAGTTTGGAGGATGATTTTCCTGCAGGGGACAGCATCGCAAGTTTGCAGTTCCGAGTCGAAAGCAGGAGTCTCCATGAACCTGGAAAAAAACGACTCGCTGACCAAGGTTGTACCGCGTTTACCGACCATTTTTCCAAGTTCTTGGGGCCCTTGGTTTGAACATTTCCACCAACTGAGGTTGGATGGTGGAAACTGCTGCCTGAAGGATGGACAAGTCTTTGGCCGAACCCATGCCCAGCCTGCCAGCCACGAGTCATTCTCAGCTGTCAAAGAGCTGGCGGCCAACCTGGGGCCCCAACTGGAGGGCGTCCAACTGTTTGGGGAAAACATGCAGGTGCGGATTCAAACAGTAGATGGTTTGCAAATGTTTGCAATATTTTGCAATGCTTCCAGAAATTGTAGGAGTTGGCGGCCCTTGCATTGTTATTCATATATTGTACATAATATAGTGCACAGCGTGCTAGAGCACTTCTGTTTGGCAACTTGGCACAGTGCAGATTCAGTTTGCGCTTTTTTGTCAACCGAAATTGCGGACACGTGCCAAACCAAGTCCTCCACTTCATGGTTTTGGGAGGCAGTCCACAGCATCGAATACGGCAACCTCCAACGTTTTTTCTACGCAGCTCGAGTTGCATCAGCTTGTTTGGAGTGAAGCAGCATGGGTACTGCTGAGCCATGTTCCCCATCGTAGTTGTAAGATGATGATTATAGACCCCCCTTACCGTGTGGTTCATATATGTTCGATTTACATAATTTCACTCCCATCCTGGGACAGATCATGACAGATCCCTTCGCTGCGAAAGAGGTCTTCGCCGCCCGGCGCGGCAGCAGCTGGTTGAGTTGGGATGAAACCACGCAGCTGGCTGAAGACCTGGGGCTGCCGATGGTGACCCGCCGTCAGAGATGGAAACTGAAAATGACTGGGGAAAGGACATGAAACACGCTGGAAGCCCCGGAGGAAAAAAAATCAAATGGCTTTCTATTTGAGGTTTGGGATGTGTTGTGTGGTCTCCGGAAAGTGGGAATGCTGGTGCTAGGTGTTAGGTGTATATATTCAATTGTCAGTTTGTTCATCTATTTGCACAAGTTGTTCTATGTTTTTCTGTGTCTTTTCCTGCTAAGTTGGCTAGAGAAATGATGGATTTTGAAAGAGCCAACATTTTTGCACACGACCGTTTTTTCCAGGTCACTGCAGATGTTGGCACGCCCATGCCACAACCCCAGGTGCCCCTGGTGTTTCGTGGCAAATTCGACTCCCCGGAACGGTTGCAGAAATGTTTGGAGATGTGGAAGGCAGAGAAATCCGCAGTGGGAGCAGATGTTGAAGCGGAAGGCCTCTTGGCAACCTCCAGTGTGAAATGGATGATTTGTGTAGCCATGGGGCAGCTGTGGATGGGCTTCCTGTGTCTGTAGATGAGCCACCAAGCAGAGAATATAGGATCAAACTTTGTATACTCAATATTCACTATGCAGTGAGTAGCCCTGATGACTGGTTATATCATATCTCCGACTTTTCGTTTTTTGTTCCCGGTTCAACCGTTCAACCCATCATTTTGTGTTGGTTGTGACAATCAGATAAAGAACACATACCATTTCCTTCTATAAACGTGACGTTTTTGCTGATGAAAATCCCACTTTCCGTGACTTACAAACCACTGATTACTGCTTTTTAGTGGATTAAAAGTAGCTCTTAGCTGGTTAGAGCCATATATTCTCGTTGCTGAAAATCAGTCGTGACAGGCTTCGTAGTGCGGCGCTCCGCGGCCATCCATGAGAAGTCCTTCCAGGATGAGGCTGGGCTGTTTTGGACAACTGGATATTCATTGCATGTGAAATTTGATATTTGCGTGTATTCATTCATGTGGTCTATGAAATATGTATCCTGTATCGAGGTAAACATGTGGTTGCAAATGGGGTGCTATGGAAATGGGATGCAGTGGGACGTACCTAATATTGACAATTGATGTACAATGATGTACAAACCCACGCTTCAATCCCAACCAAAAGAATAGTGGTCGCCTGACGGCGATGGAGAGAGAAAGGTGGTGACGGTAGTGGTCAGGGGTGGTGACTCGTCTTGGGTAAGTGGAGGGTCCAGAAAGGTGAGGATCTGAAAGGTTATGAAGCAATAAGAACGCGGTGGACCTCTCCGGGTATTACAGATGGAAAATCCTCAGTCTTGCCAAGTTGAATTCTAATCTAGATGATATCACCTCCTTCATCCCGTTTTTTGAGCACTTGACTTTACTGCTCCGGCACTTTCCGTGCTGAATCTCATGTGGGCGTTCGAGTAATGGCCCTGCTAGGTGGCAAAGTTTGTGAGAGCCAATCACATCCAGACCGATGAGGCTTGGAAAAGGAAATGGAAGAAGGCCTCCATTGGGCCAGAGCTCGAACCAGTACCATTGAGGACGCTGGAAGATTACTGAAATCTTGGCTTCCAAACTGGCTCCAAAATTTGGGGTCCATTGCGAAATCAACTTTTTTGAGGATGGCGAGCGATCAACAAGGAGATTTCTTCACGAGACTGGTGGATACTTATACGAAAATCACTGGACACTGGCCAGGGGTAATATTCTGACCTGTGATCCCCAATTCTGGAGCACAGCCATAGATGGTAGTCACCTGTTGAACCGCCAATTTCATCTCCTCAGGAGCTGTAAACACCAGGCCAGTGGCAGGCCATGTGTACAGTGTACAGCTGACAGTCTGTCAAATTCCAAGGCTCAAAAAAAAGCACTGGCACACCGGTATGTAGCACAGTTCATCGGTGTAGATCTCCTTTTGAGGAGGGCGCTGCATGGACACATGCCAAGGAAATTTAGACTCAACTACAGGTCAAGCAAGCTGTTTTGCCTGTGACTTCCCGGCGCTTTCCAGTAATATATATATATATATAACCCAGTTCATTTAGTTGCATCTGAGATTGGACATTGAGGTGCAGGAAGACGGTGACATTTTTCTCCACACCGTGTCTGGAGACCGTGTGCACGTCTTTGCTTCCGGGCACAAGCAGGCGGGATGGCAAGCCGAGTTAGACTGGAGATGTTCTTGTAAATTGATTTGCGGCCAAATGGCGTTGGATGGCATTGGCTTGGGCATGCGTCAGTATCATCATCTTGTATTTGGTGTAGAAGTGTAGACACATCTTTAGAGCAGATCAGATCACTAGGCATTTGCGCATGTTGATCTCCACATGTGCAGTTGTGTTCATCAGGCCATTTCGCAGTTGGCGCTGTCTCCCATGCAGGTGGGGGGACATCAGCTGACCGGTTGCCGTGCAAGGTATTTTCTTGCAGTATCCATGTAGCGATGCAAGGTCTGGTGACTCCTATTTTGCATACCCTCTGGTAATCAAACTTGGTAGTAAGTCCAACCCATTTATACATGAGTTTCCTAAGATGAATGGGGATCTCCATTGGAAGATTGCCAGATTACCAACGGGTATCTTGCGACATGTGATTGTTAATGCCAGGACGAGTATGTGGTCGCGTTGCTGCCTCAAGTACAGTAGGCCTGAGAATGATGAAAACAACTCCATCTCTCCAAAGGATGTCCAGCATCGATGATAGCTAGCTGACTCGGGGAAACCGAAGAATCGGCACCAAGTCAGGTGGGGTCTGGTTGGGGATCAGTATAAATTTTCCAGCCGCATGCTCGGCATGCCGGTGGTTCATCGCCACTAGTCCATGCTAAGGACGGCCGACGTGGCGGGAGTCATACGTGTGCATCGGCTACTGGTACGTCCTCGACGGAATCCCCAGGAACAAAGGCCAGGGCCTCAATTGCCATCAGCAATCAGCATCATATTATCATCATACTCTTTTGATCTCTTTTGTCCTGTATCATGAGCCTGCTATTTAGGTTCATCCTAAATCTCAGCCCCCATAGAGTTGGAAGCATCCAATCCAACCGAGGCGGAGGGTGACTAATCCCGAGGAGGAGAAGTGCATCCTTGCATGGTTGGGATTTAAACTAATCCCTCTTCCTGGTGAGCTGTCGATTGCACAACGTCGATAGGAATGTCAGAAACTTTGCATTTCAATCCCATCACATCCATCACTGGACCCAGGTTTGACATGATTTGCAGCGTTGAAGCACTCCGCTTGGGAACCCCGCAGAGTTCCAGGGCCCAAGTTTCCACCTGCCGTGTGGATCCCTCCTGCTGCCATGGTGGGACTTCAAGCTTGGCCTGCGGAGGTGAAATTGCCTAACTCTGTTCTTTGACTGCAGCTGCAGGTTGTCCAACGGTTGTCCTATATCCATCAAGATCCATCATAAGGCTCTATATTGCCCACATTTGCCCACCGGCCTTGTGGGGTTTTGCTTTCACTTTTCCATTTTGGGGGTTTGCTTTATGCTTTATGCCTTGTGAAAATCACAATTCCTTTTGAACCATTCTATCTATTCTTGTCACTGGGTGAGACTAAGCCCATTAGCCCATGTTGGAGGGCCGACCTGACCAGAACATTCTCGACCCTTCGATTCTAGATGATTCCCATTTTTGCTGGTTGAATTCATTCTCTTCCTGCTTGAATCCTTCCTTTTTCTGGGTCGAATCTCTGTTTTTGCTGGCCAAAACCATTTTTTGCAGGTTGAATCCCAAGTTTTTCTGCCTAGTTGTGTAAATCCGTATGTTTGATAAGTTTGATAGTTGACTTTTCCCCACCCATGCCACATCAGGTGCAAAGCCCCAAATCCTCCACCAAGCCGGAGCCTGTGACGCCGAAGCAGCGGAAGCAGGTGATGCATTCGGACACATTTGTGATATTTTGTGATGGATACATCACTTATCAATGGGGATGTTGCTTTCCGGACATACTTGGGATATTTATGGACGGATGTTCATTAAATGACGTGTGATGGGATACCCTTTGGTAATCATGGCCATGAGAAGTCCCCTTTAAATGGAGGTTGATGGGAAAATCATCCACAAAATATGGTGAGCCAATTGGATGTAATGGATTCCCGTTTTTGAGACGTATAAAACCCAACCACCGGTTTGTATTTGCTATATCCGATCTTGCTGAATTTGCTCAACACAATCATTGGGGTATTTCCTTCTCATTTTCCTTGTGAGTGTTGGTTCTCACAGTGTGTTTTCAAATGGATGGATAATCATGGCCAGCAAGTGCAACTCAAAAAAGGGATTCCATCGCATGTCCCACCTGCTAAATGAGCTGCTTATGCAAGAACTGAGGGGCCAGGTGGGGATGCAGCCTCTGGTGGCCAGGCAGCTTATGCGTCCTCCATGTCCTTTGATTCCGGGTCGCTGACGGCAGACCACAAGAATCCTCAGGCAAGGGTCCTGCTGCTGATTTTCGGTTGCTGTGACGATCATGTGCTTGATGAGCTCGATGCGATTGTGAATCCTTGTGTATCCTTATGTAGTCTGGTGAGCGATTTCATATTGATTAGTGTTTGATTTCTACCCCAACTTGGGAAGAATCGTGATTCAATCTACATGACACATGGGCCGACTCCAGCACTTGGTTGGTGTTTGATCCGATGCTTGGCGTGCCAACAAGGTGGCCACAAGGGGTAGGGCGATGAAAACTGTGCCACGGCGCTTTGTCAGGACCCAAGCAGGCAATTGCAAGTGAGCACGGACACTGAAAAGGTGCCAAAGGGCCGAAGGGCCAAAGGGTTGGTGGGAGAGGGTTTTTCTCAATACATGCAAGGTAAGCCCTGTAGCATTCAAAGCCTTGACGTGAAATGGGGACCAAAGTTCAAGGCAACACCATTTTCATCATGAGAAACTATAATGGCACGTTAAGTGAAGGAGTGCAAACGCAACATAAATCGGAATGCTGCAACGTTTAATGCCCACATCATGGAACGCGCGCATTGCCAAACGTAAAGGCGTGATTTGGGCCTCGGTGGAATTTCAAAACCGGCGGCAGAAGGAAAAGGAAACAAGAAAGAAGGAGACAAACCTGGGAGAAGTTGAACCTCCAAAGTCTGTGTGTCAGCCACATTGGCTAAAGAAGCAACGCCGCACCCATAGGGCAACAGGTTCTGATACTTGCATTTTCCTCTCGTGGTTTGTGTGCTCTCACGCCCCCGCAACCACGTCACGGGCATTCAACTCCCCATTTGAAAAAGTTCCCCATCAAATTATCCTCTTGCAGTCGCGTGGGCACGGCCCTCGCAGCACGCTTTAAGCCATGTAGGCGAGGGGCCCGCCGCTGAAAGTGAGAGTCTCCATCCCAAGCCCCAGGGACTGCAAGGCAACGAAGGGGGGGCGGTGGAGCAAGCGGTCAGCGCGTTGGATTCCTAGATGTCATGCTGAGCTGAGTGGCCAACTAGGGGAAAAACCGGTTTGGATCAAATACATAATCACCCAAAGGCTAATAGGCTATTTCAGCAGCACCGCCCATTCTCATTACCCACGTCGAATCCGTAGCAGGTTTGTTACACGTTTTAAAGAAAGAAATTGTCAATCTAGACAGCTTTCAAGGATCCAGAGCTGCATCCCCTGCAGCTGCGAGGCCACTATGCTTCAAGGCGCCTTTCTTGCAGTTGGAATGGCGGAACCAGGTGTCACCTATCGGTGATGAGCAAAGCACTGCGAGGATCCCAAAGATCCTAAAGGTAATTGCCTGAGTTTGTAAAAACATGCCGTTTTCATGTGGCGTATTGGCAAGAGGTCTCAGGGTTGCAATGACCCGACTGAAGTAGATCCAAATTGGTTTGTCAGGCAGTGGTGTCGTGCAAGTTACAGATGGCTCACCGATACTTGGCTTTGCCAGTGGAGTTTCTTTCTTTTTCAGACCGGGCTGGTGGCTTCTTCGAATTCCCCCGGTGGCTGGATGATCTGGATGTGGCTGGAGTTTTTTTTTTGTGTGATTGAGGTGCAGGACACCGTTGGGTAAGGCAAATTTGTTTCCGAGAAACGGCCAGTGGTTTTGTTGAAATTGAATGAAATTGATGGTTGCTACAGGCCCAGTGTCCAACAGACAGTATTGAAGGATGTTTTACCCCGTTACCACCAAATTAGGATATATCCCCCCATTCTTGCAATTTGTTTGCGTCAACCCTGCTTTTGCATGTCAATTCACTCCCATTCATGTTTGCTCCTTAAATCTCCAAATTCAGGAAAAAGGGAGAGAGCCGCTCTCCGAAGAAGAAGGCCTCAGTACAGTTCTTTGTGGAGGATGTCGCTTCGCCTGCGCTCCGCTTCCGGGGTTGGAAGCTGTTAATGTCAACCCGGGATTATGAAACCGTCACCTCTGCTGTTTTGGTGGGGATGCTGTACTTTGAAGAAACTATGGTTTATTAAGCCGGGGTTGACATCATATCACAGAAGCTGGTCAGGGTTGACGTCATATCACAGTAGCTGCTCATTGTTTGCTGCAAAGGGTTTGGGGTCCTCATCTTTGTGCCTAGCTACACAGTATCATCCACAACCATCTTCTTTGGTCTAACTTGACAAATGTACTCAACTTCCTCCAACGAAATGCGCAGTTTCGCCCGCGGCTGCGCGTTGTTCTCACAAACAAGAACGTGATGAACATGGCGATTCAGAAGTAATAGATAAATACATGTCAAGTCTCATGTGAGAACACATGCCCTCTGGCATTAGCGCGCAGCAGACCATCCCAAACTGTGGGCTGTACTGAGGAGCCTGCTGAAGTCATGGCGAACAGACGCTTGATGGCACGAAGATATGGCGTAACACCGGAGCTCATTCCCATTTCTTTTCTTATGTTTGTTCATTTTTTCTGCCCTGTGGTTTATTCTAATCTGATGGTTTTCAATCTCAGTCAGTGTTAATCTATTCTTACCTAGTTCTCGTATAGAACGAATCAAGTAATTCAGCCGTTCTGATCCCCTTTTTCAACAAACTCCATACCAAAACGCGCCGTTTCTTTTCAGCTTTCGAGGAGTGGATCTGAAAACAGCCAGCGAGTACTGGACGCAGAGCACCAATATGAGCTCCTTGGATCCGCGAGGGGAGCTCATCCGAAACAAGGAGCTGATCGAGCGGAACATGACCTTTGCCCATGGTGGTTAATGGGATGCTGGCCCACTCAAGCAAACTGCATGGAAACATATGGAACATTATGGAACCACACCATGCCATGGTTTATTGGAGGGTTGAAGGGCATCAGGAAGTCATGGGTGTTGGCGAACTCCCAGGAGGCAAGAGACTCCTGGACCCAACTGAGCTCTGGAGTTGGAACCTCGGTGCAGCGCTCCAGGAATTCTCCAGGAACTGGCCCCATGTCGCCAGTGGCACCAAGGCGCGGAAGCAACGCGATTTGGTCTCACAAGTCTTGGGCGGCACTCCGAAAGCTGCGAACCTTGGGCGGATGGAGTTGGATGGAGTTGGACCACGGGGAATAGCATGGTTTTTTAAATGTTTTTTACTATCGAAATAAAAGGATACACATCATGGAAGAAGATAAAAAGATTGAATGTTTTCTAGCGACCAAGGGCTAAACAGGATGGATGGGAAGTGTGAAACTGAAACCAGGGCACTTGAATAGGGGAGCATTGGAAGGTGATTGGACAGGTGGACTCGTAGAATATTGCAATTTTCTAGTTGGATGCAGCCTCCAAATCATCCTGGCCTCTTTTTGGCACATGGTTTCAAGCACTCTCCATTTTCCATCCATCATCAGGGCTCTTCACTTGTTCCAAGCCCCTGGCCCCCTGAGCAAGCTGCATTGCCCTGAGACCAAGGGCTCCTCAGTCGTCACCGGCGCCGTTGTCCCCACGCAACTTGTCGCCACGGAACTATGCGGTGCATGAAACGAGGAGATGGCTGGGGTGGGGCGCAGGGGGCGGACAGTCGCTTGTACCTCCAAATATTTGTCGCTATATGAGACGTAAGTGACGTGGAGTCGCAAGTGACAAACTTTTGGAGTCGCAAGTGACAGCCGCGCGGGGGGGGGCGGGCAGGTGGTGCTTGCCTTTGGGGGCTTGCTGGAACTTGGCGACCCAAAGGACATTCCAAGAGGGTCAAGATTTAGGAACACGCAGAAAACAGCATTATATCATAAAAAATATTGTGCTATTTGTTTCGACGTTGCGGCTGAATCCCTTCAAAATGATTGTTAGGTGCACACACACACACAGACCAGCCCACGATAGATGATGATACATGGCCCCGATCAGCTCCGGAGGCTTCCCTTGAGTGCCCGAGAGCAGAAAGCCAACGAGATGACGACCTCAGAGAGTGCCCCAGCCAACCACTTGGGGCTTCCAACGGTGAACATCGGTCCACACTTTGTGTGTCATTTTCCTGATTTGCAAGTGAAGCATGCGCTATCTGAGAGATCATTCTTCCGAAAATAGGTGAATAGTATCGCCTTTCACCATACGATGATTGTTTCAATGCTGGTTTCAGAATAGAATGCACCATAATGCACCTACATAGTTCTGATGATCCCCCATGATTGACGTATAATATATATATATATATATACATATATAACATAATCATATGCATCCATATATGTAGTATATTTGTTGATCTTAAAACCCCTGTTTTCTGCTGAGCTCCCCGCGAGCTTTGCGAGGTCAACTCAACGGCTTCGCATCGCCCACATCCAAGTCCCTAAGTCCCCGCAACGCTGCGATGAAATCCTTCCGTGGCTGGGCCCGGCGATGTGCTGGTTGTTGGGTGGGTCATTTGGGGAGTTGGATAATTTTGGATGGCAATTCATGGGAATAATCCCATCTTTTACACATAAATCTACATCCAAGCGTTAAATACTTAAAATTGTCATTTCATGTTTTTTCTTGGGCATTTAGAATCCAAACCTCACCCCATCAAATGGATTAATCACCTCCCAAGACGAAGACCTGCAACGTACCCGAGTCGGCCCGAGGTGATGGGGGCAACGACGGCTTAAGACGCAGCAACTGCCAATTCACCGACCTCACTGGCAGAGTTGAGACTTCTCCCCGTACACCGCGACGCAGTGAGCTGTGTGGGGGCTCAGGGACTGGCAGGGCATCGGCTTGGTGGGATGAAATCCAAGGTGTGTTGATAATTGTTGATACAGTACATATTTATGGCTTGGAAATCATGTGGCTATGGGTGAGTCCATGATCCACTGGCCAGCTGATGGAATTTGGTGATTTTTTTTTTGTTATCATTGTGCCATGGCTCATCACCTTCACCACTTGTGACCAAGGCAGGATACTGCGGGAGTCTATTGGATGAACCCCAGCACGGAGAAGTCGCGCAAGATCGCCGAACGTCAAGGCACAGCCTAGCGGCCTAGCACAGGGCTAGGGTACTGCAGTGATCAATGGCCCGTTTACAGTAGTTTAAGTGCCCAAAATGGAGACAATGGAGGTATATATTCTAATTACTCTATCACAGAAGGCTATATTTGGGAAGTATATTCCCATAGGCACTACGTGGGCGTTAATACATAGTTTGGCTGGTTTAGCTAACTCCAATTTGTACCTGAAGTGTCTCCTTCGGTGGTGATGTTCGGGACAGGTAGAACCAACGTGGAGACCACGGGTTTCTTGTCTGCGATTGGCTGTGGGTCAAATTGAAGCAGAAAAGTGCTGAGACTTGATGATGGGCTGCCGATAGCTTAGTCCTGAATGGTTTGGAGAGGCCAGACTGACATACACAAGCTACACAACCCAAATATTCAGCATCACCCCTTGCTAAGGCAAGAACTGATTTTGCCGATGCTTGATTACTTCTGGTGTTCGTTCCCCAGCCGTTGGCTCTCAGGAAGCTTGATCCATCACCAGGGGGCTGAGGTGGACGTTGAAAACCTGTCGCCAAGGTCAGGGGGTCAGGGACATGGTTCATGACAGCAAATCCCTGGATCAAGTTGACCGGGAGTCTGTTCGGGCCTGTCTAAAATCCCCCAAAAGAATTGTAATTAAAACCCCCTCATTATCATTGTGTAGTTGATGCATCCCACAACTGTTGATCCATATTGATCCTACAAATCGATCAGCCTTTGCAGGTCGGTGCCGGAAAGCCCGCAGCAAAGGAAAGTTCGGCAGGCTGGTGTTGCACTTGGCGGGGTCAGAGTCTTGACACCACAAATCACTGTGAACATTTGTATGCAGATGCAGGACGTTGTAGCCTCAGTATGCTTCAACGACATGGATATGAGCCGTGAACCACCTCACACAATGTATTTGACCACATTGTAGCTCCTTTCATCCTCAAAATTTTGAGACAGAAAACCCTGAATGTCGCACCATGTGCTCGCCCCATTTTCACCAATTGCACGGAAGGAAGAACGCGCCTGCTACGATGCTGCGTTTCTTGTCAAGGGATGGTCCAGGGGTGCTATGGGCCACCATGTCTTCCCATGTCTTCCCATTCACCCATGCCATGAGGGGTTTCAGGCTGCGAGACGGTGAAGGTGGATAAATAGGGGTACAGCTTTGACACTGGAGATTGAGGGACATAGGAGAAGTCAAGACGCCTAGGTCATCCTAAATGATTTAGGTCTGCGTTGGCAAATCCAGGGCCCAAACATCAAGAGAATTTTGAGGTCATCTTCAGAATGAAGCAGCCATTGCTTTCCCACTTTCTCCTTGTTTGGTGACAGCTTGGGTTTGTCAGGGAGGAGGTGTTGGCTTAAGAGGCTCAGATGCAGCCCCATGAGGTTGTTGGATTGCACGCAAAGCTCCAGTTATATATACAGTATATATATATATTTATTCAAAGCTTGGTGTATCTGTAAAGGGGCATGAGGTTTGTGATCAAAATCTGTGGGCCAATGCAACTCATGGATACAGTATTGCAAAATGAAAACCGCTGACTTTCTGAAAGATCCAGGGGTACAAGGGCCTTGGGGCCTCCATCCTTTTTGACCTCTTTTGTGCTGTCTGTTTTCAGGTCCTGGAAGCAAGCCTCCTCAGAAGTTGCACGCCGAAGGCAGTGTGAAAGTACTCCGCTACTCGTATGGGTAGATGATGGCAGATGATGATTTTCCGCATTTGGAACCGCCATGACATCGTGTGAGCGTCCACAAAACCACCAGTGTCCACGGCTCCCGTCGTTTTGTCATCGATGAAGGCGTGAACTCCGAACTAGCAAATCGATGGGCGCCCTCCCAGACTCTGATGGCGCGTTGTCACCCAGCGACCGCAAGAGAGTGAGGGGCCCCAGTCTTTTCAGTGCCGCGTGAAGTGAGGTAGGAGGGCAGTTTGTTTAAGATTATTGAGGTGGGGTTGCTGGAACATTTGTTTGTTGGAATGGGTTGGGTGCTATTTGAGCGCTGTTGGCTGATTTCCTTGTCGAAAAGATGGAGCTGGACGATGCTGCCGATGATTCCCAGTGACATGGAATCGTGCAAAAGTGCCAAATCTATAATATGTTATCATGATACAAGATATACCTCATTTTCAGAGAGACCCAAATGGGGTTGGATGATTTCCCTCCCTGAAACCTGTTTCTTTTCGCCCAAAAATCATCCCTGCTGGTGCCAGGCCCACTTGGCCTCGGGCCAGATGCGCGAGGGCATCGGGGACATGCGACAGAAGCAGGAGGATACAGCTGCTGCGCCTGGATGGCCCGGTGGCTCAGGGACAGGTGAGCCATGGAAAAAGGATGAAAAAGGCCATTGTTGTGGAAAAGAAACAGAAAGGGGAAAGAGTTAGAACTTGGGAGACTTAGAAAGATTAGAAAGTGGGGTCAAAAGCTTGGCCTTTGCTGAGTTGCGGGGTTTGAGGGTGAGGCTAGTCATGGCTGATCCCAGTCAATTTGCGTTTGCTCCCAGGGTGTCGCCACGAGCAATGCGCAGCACAGTGATCCAGGCGCCCATGGCGAGCAATCGAGCCCTGATGCTGCTTGACCGAGTTCAATGAAAAGAAATATGATCTGAATGAAACAACCCTGGGCCATGTTATGATGAAACAACCATGGCCTTTGGTTTCAATGTTGTAAAGCTGATGAGGATGCGGATGAGGTTTGATGATGGTTTGATGATGTGATCATGATCCGATGATCCGATCGTTGATTTTCACTGGGAAGATGCGGTGTCCGGCGGCATCCCAGGAATCAACCCAACATGTACCAGCGTGGACCTTAACAAAGGGTCCCAGCGAGCATGAGCAGCCTAAGGGTAGTGAAGCCCATTTGATGCTGAGAGAGGTGTTTTCGCGGCATGTTTTTGACAGGTACAGGAACCTGCCAGCCAATTCACCCAGGGCTCGAAAGGTGAAGGAGCGGCGCCATGGAGCACATTGATGGTTGTCAGAGCTGAAATGTGGGATCATGTGGACTTTTTATGACTTTGTAGACCATGTAGTTGGAGCCCGACGGACTTCGATGATGCCAAACTTTTTTTTGATGGATCATATTGAATAACGACGACTTTATGATGTTGTTGGGGTAGTGGCTTTGAAAATGTTGCTTTGGCATACTTCGGCTGGCTTGGAAGAGCCTGCATTTTCTCATCTAACATATGGATTAAGATCGTGATGTTCTGATTGAACTATGCTCAATCTGGGTCTCATCTTCTTTGCTTCAACTTTCACCTCCCATGGTCTTCCATGTCGTGCCACGTGCAGGAACAGACCACCAGCATGGGCTTCTTTTGACGCCTTCTGTGGCGTGTGGACGTTTTTGTCCCAAAATTTGCTGATCTTGGATCCTCTCTGCATGGAACAATTCCCTATTTCATGCTTAGACCATCTTAGACCTAAGAGCCACGGACGAAACCCATTGATCATGGGTTACCCTTTCACATCCTTTCACCATTAAGTCTTGGTTACTCCATGTTACTCTCCTATGATTGCTGAGGGCATCTCTTGTGGGACACTCCCTGATTCATTGACACACCTGGACCTGTGGGGCCAGGGCCCTTCGGGAGTGATCCGACTATGGGGCGTGTGAAGCCAAAGGTCCAGAATGCAAGGAATGCAGATGTATATACTGTAGATTACTGTAGCCGACTGTAGCATCTTGCCATCCATTGTCATTCTGTCATACTGGCAATTTAGTTGATATCTGCTTCAAATTTGTAGTTTGATCTTGAGGGTGCTTGATATCTTTGAGGCTACACAACTCGAGTGGATTCCAGAGATGTGTTTCTTGTTGGCACATAGCAGTCCCGTTTTTTGATGTTTCCGAATGCTTCCAAGATCCTACAATGTTCGTCTTCGTTTTAAACTGGATACTGGACCACCATCACACACCTCCAAATTGACTGGCAGTCAGTCGTGCCCAGTCGATCCAGGGCTGCTTTTTTATGCCTCTGCAAGTTAAAGGCTTGGCAAACGGCCTCAGCAGCGTTGGTTCGCGACTTTGGTCAATTCACTGCCGGAGAATTTGGTTCCTTGTGGCGGTGGTCATCGCTGAAGGTGGTGACCCTGCACGGCAAGTGGTAAAGAATAGCTCAATAGCTCTTGCAGCACATTGGTGCTGCAAAGCGTCGAAAAAAAGATATTGGGTCATTTTGAAAGGGAAATGAAGGTGGTCACATACAAGTTCATACACCCTGATTGGTGGTTAAAAGATATCCTATATCGACAATATCGACCTCTGTCATTCTTTTTCTGCCATCCCTGCTTGGGATGATCACCCCAATTGACTGAGCCTCTGGTGGAAACCACCGGTCAGCGATTCATGGCAGAAATTCCTCAGTCCTGCCAGGGTCTCCACGCATCTGGGATCACCTGCCAACATCACGGCGCAGTTCCACCTGGCCTGGCGGACCAGCTGCCATGAATTGTGCGACTTTCTAACTACAGCTGCCAATCATGTCCTTCCACAATATACCTTCCCTTGTTGGCACACCAAAGTTAACAGATCCAGGTTATTGTTGATTATCTAGTATCCAATCTTATGGTTGTTCCAATGCCCCCCAAATAGCACCAATAAAGCATACAGTTGAACCGTGGGAAGATCCCCACCATAAGTGACCCTTGCAGGCCACTCGAATACCCCTTGGCAACAGCAGCGACGGTCGCAGGGCTCAGCCTACGGCTGGGGCCTCAGCATGGGGACGTCCTTGGGTTTTGCCAAGAAACATGAGGAGTCCAGCGAGAAAAATGGAGGAATTCACTGAATTCACCCACAAAACTTCGGGAAGGTACGAAAACGAAACATCAAAGACTGTTTGAGGGAAGTTTTAGAGGAAATGCATGGAAAATAAGATGAAATAACATGGTTTTCAGCTTAATGTATAGGGGGTCCGTGTAAAACAGACACCTTCATCCAAGGGGCCATGCTGAGGCCTTCGTGATGACTGCCACCCAGGGGGTGAAGTACTTCCTCGTGGGAGATTCAGCATCTTGGAGTCCCAAAATTGGGACGATATCGGGAGGGGTCCAACGGTCCAAATCTATTACGCACCACATTTTCGCGGGATGAACATCCACTTACCAGCTGTACCAGCTATTTTTTTGGGTTCACCAGGCTACTAAATTATTTTTGACCCATGGCCAAATTATATCAAATTATGACCAAATGCGTCTAGCCATGGAGGGTTCATGTTATTGGGCAATGGCAATGACTTTATGAGCGGTCTGATAGCCAGCATGCAGCCCTAAATCTTTGGGATGATTTGCTTGCAGAGGCTAATCTTTTGTTTGGTTCAGAAGGGGTGTAAATTCAACACCACTAGCCCAACAATCTGAAGTAGCCAACTGCGATCTAATGCGACAATCACAATTTCTCATTGCCATATTATAACATTGCGTAGTATTTGTGAATATTTTGAATAAACTTTCGGTCGTTGCTGCAAGATCTGAGGTAGGTTGGATCTCTGATTCTCGGCTGCGATGGCAGTGGGCACAACCTCCAACTTGAAATATTTTCCTTCCGGAAAAAAAAAAAACACAAACAAAAACGCGAAAGATGGAATTGGAAGGTGATCTTCCCATTGGAAATCTCAAGTTCAGGGGGCGCTCTTTAAGGAAACGTTCCAAACCTCCATTGCTTTTTGCACATGCCAAGACAGCAGCAGAATTTGGTGGACTTCAGGTCTTCACCCGCAATGGCACGCTCCACGAGAGGTGCGCTGAAGCAAATGCTCGTGGTTTATACCCCCGCAGGAATCGTCCTTGATATGAGTCATCCATAGTCATCCCCTACTTGCAAGTAGGATGTGTGGGGTGACCAGATTGCTATGCTTTGGACGATGGGGCCAATAGAACGACAAGATACCAAAGAGTTTTCTGAAGAAAAGTCTTCGTTGAGGGATCTCCACCGCACCTTTCCACCATTGCATCCGTTTGCCATCAGCTCTCCGACTGTAGTTCAGCACTATTCAGCTCCAGTCATGCGCGGCGATGACCAACTGGGACTTTGATGAGTTGGATGAGTTGGAAGCAAAGTTCTCACAACCAGCTGATAACCCAAAGGCTCAGGATGGTGCCAGGGCGCCTTCCAATGGACATGCGCATAACACCACGGAAGAAGTGCCTAAATCACGACCAACGGTGGAGAATGGCAAGAGACTTCTGAGTGGAAGCTGGCAGCAGGTGCTGGGAATAACACAGCTGGACGCGGCTGAGGTGAAGAAACTTGCTGCAGTGAAGATTGGGTGCAGCCTTGTAGGTCCCACCGTGGGCACCCATGACCTTTCAGGTGTGGGTCAAAACCATTCACGGGTACCTTTCTCGTGTTTGGAGACATTCTGTCCATGATTGGATCCATTTGTTCAAAAAAAGTGGATGTTTGTCCGTTTGTGCATTGTTCCACACTTTTGAGCTGGTGCTCTCAGATGTGATCTGATTCGTTGCACTCTGCACCTTTTCATTCCTTGGGCGTTTCCCCAGATGGGCATGTCGGCATTGCCCCCGCCAAAAAAAGGCAGGAAACCCATATGAGAGATTACAAACAAAGACAACATCATTGATTTCCAGGCAAGGGGTTCCCCATTCCTCCACCCTGAAATGTCATGGAGCCAACTGGAACCAAATGGCCCAGGAAAGCCTATCGTGAACTGGCCCTCCTGCATCATCCGGACAAAGGTGGCAGCGATGGCGACTTCAAACTGCTCCGCCGGGCCTATGAGGATGGCCTCATCGCGGTGAAGCGGGCGGAGGAAGTGGCCTACAAGCCGAAGCCAGGACGGGCGGGAATCATGGGCACTTGTGGCACTTGCGCCTTCCCAAGGGATGGATGTAAGATATGTAAGCTGATTATGATGGTTTAAGAATGTTTTAGACTCCAGTTGTGAGCAGCAGTAAGAGGTGAATTGACTTCCTTTTTTTTGAACAGGGGTAGGGATAGGGCGAGCCCATCACTGGAGAAGCACAGTGACTGCATAGTGTACGGATTCCCAGCTATCCCTTTTCTGGATCCAACGAATTTCTTCCAAGACCTTTTGCACACTATAATATATATATATATACATAGTAATATATATATATAGCAAACTATTTAAAATTGCATCTCAATGTTTGTGTTTGTTCCAAAGTTCTAGACCACAGATAACGAGACAACATAGGAGACAATGATTCGTGCATACATACATATACATTAGATGCACACACACACACATATATATATATATATACATATCATACTGTACACATAGTATTAGTATGGCTTTAAAACATGTACGTAAAATGGTGTGTGCATATAAAATGTTTATGTATATATATATATATTATGTTTTTATCTCTTGTACACGCATGTAATCATTCATGTGCTCCGAATTCTTTCACATTCTACAGCATCACTTGCCCAATTTCCATTGGTAAGAGTGGAATGTACCCCATGGCCTTCCTGCTCAGGAGCTCAGCTGGTAGAGGTGGAGGAGCGTCAGTGGCCCTTGCACCCTGCGGCCGCCAAGGACAGGGAATAGGAAGCTGAGGGTATACCCTTCGGGAATCAAACGGTGCAGTGCGAACTCCCCTGTCAATGGAGGTTTTTGTGGGCAAGAACATTTGTAAACGGGGGGATTTCCATTGCCAGGTTTGATTACCAGACGGTCCTACCTGGGATGATGATTCGAAGGATGAACGATGTGGGATGGGTCGAAATCATCCAGTCTGTGGGATACTTTCTTCTTCTCCGGGCCAATGTCAGCACCAGTGAACTTGGGGATCTTCAAAACTGAAACAAGACCGAGACTTTGAAACACGCATATACATAGGTCGGACAAAAAACGCAGCATGTTGTTGGCTAATGAGTAAGTACAGCAACTTCATGGAAGGGGCCCTGGCGCCAGCAGGTTCGTGTGCGGGGGGCCGTGGATCAGTGGGAACACGACTACGACTTGGGCCAGGCTTCGTGGCAATGATAAAAGGGAAACAATGTCTGTGAATCAAAGATATCAAAGCTGTGGCAATGGACATCTCCTATTCTTCCATGACCATATTTGATTATTGATGATTATTGTAGAGTACCAAATGATACAACCACCTGCAACCCGTGGCTAGTCACCAATCATGAGATGTGCAGCTGATAATTGGCCTTTGGAAGCATTGGGACCGGTTTGGAGGTTTCGAGATTTGAGGTTTTCAGTGGACTCCAATCACTGGACGGTGCAGGTTTCTTCGGTGCCTGATGACATCCCAGAGATTTCCTCAGAAGAGCTGGCACAATGGTTGCTGAAAGGCGACGACCTCTGGGTTTTGGGCCATCTTCCATAAGATTTTCCATCATTCGTTCGGATTTATGAGTCACAGAGCTGACCATTCAGTTTATTTCTTTATTTGTCCTCCGCAACTGCTTGGGACCATTTAATTACCCAATTGACCAAGTGCATTGTTAGCCCATTGTGATAATCCCGAACTACAGGTACCATACCAGTGGCACCCAGGCCACCTAGCACTGGGATCAGTGTCCCTTTGGTACTCCTAGACCTCGCAGTGGGAAATCTCCATGTTTCATGGCAAAATCATGTCTGAATGCAGGAAATTAGCAGAAATTAACAAAAGACCAGTTATAGGTTCCTTGACCTTGATTAATTCTGATCAAACCACTCAACAGCATCCAACAACCAGGCAACCAGGCTGAACAAACGATTGCCACGTCAACAATCAACCATGGCCAAGTTAAAATCGCCCATTGCCATGCAGGATGACCAACCAATCATATAAGTGCAAAAAGAGTAGAACTGTCAAAGCGCTTCAATTTGCTACTACTGTAGATCAAGATTTCAGAGGATCTAACATTTCCATACATTTCCTATCCTTATTTTTTCTGTTTTTGGTGGCCAACATCTCCAATTTGAACCACCCAATTTCCTCAGCACTCCAGGTGCTGCTGTGGCCTTAGACTGTCGTGAGCTGATCGAGGCGAAGTACGAACGCAGGAGCCGGGGCGTGGATTGTGAGTCCTTTGAGATCACTTTTTGGAAACAGGGAAGATGAAGGATCAAGATAAAAATTGAGAATGATGCGTATCTGATTTTGGTTCGGTATCTATGTATAATATACTGTATAAATATAGAAGCACTATGAAACATCGCATTACATCGCAAGTCTATTGAAAAAGCACAGAGACGTGCCAGCAGCTCTCTTGGAATTCTGCGGTCTTTCCTGGTGCAGGACTCCAGTGGTCCCAGGCATTGCGATGAGTTTCGGGGACCTTCGGTCTGCACCAGATCTGTTGAGTCGACATTTGGTGAGACTCGTGGACAGCGACTGTCAGGCCGAGGGGTGGATGGGGTGGGCAGTAGCAGGCACTGCAACATGTGCAGGACATGGTGGGCTGAAGCAATCTGAAGCATGAAAGCAGTGGCTAGACCATTCTATTGGAAGATTGTTGATTGCTGCAATTCTTATAATTTCTCAGCATTCAGATGTCGCTGGCACTTGTTGACAAAGATGAAATGAACATAAATGAAACCATATGAAACCTGACCAGCCATTCTTTGTGTGATGTCCACATCATTCCACATCCCCATGTTTTGGTGGTGAACTCCCCATTTTTTGGTGCAAACCCATAGATCCCCATCATTTGAGCCGAGGTGGTGACCTTCTCGACTCGTGGAGGAACGAGTGGCAACTGCGGCATCTGGGCGTGGCTGGCGGTTTCACGTATTGTGGGGATGAGGTGAAACAACCGAACGGTGATAGTTGAGGGCTCTCAAACTTGGAGTTGCAAGAAGTCCATCTCCGGATTCCGGATGTATCTAGTCAGGCATGAGGATAAATAGGGCAAAGTACTGTTGAAATGGGGCTCACTTGGCTCATTCTTGAGTTGGTTGCCAGAGGTTAATGATGGAACATGGCACATGACGTGCCTTCTTTATTCTTGTTTCCAGGCCGCCTCGGCTTACGGGTTTGCACTTTTCAGCATGGCTGCTGGCAGCATCCCAGTGAGGTATGTGCGCCGCTCTTTTGATTGACCGGAGCTTAGCTCAACTGCTGCACTGACTTAGGCAACAATGCAAGACTCAAGGCCAGTGGCATGATCCCTGAAGATCCAGATCCATGAAGTCAACAAGCGGCTGGAAACATTACGGGCTGCTACAACAGGGGATACAGTGAGGACATATTCTACTGTAGCTCCTCACCAACATTCACCACCTACATCCAACTACATATTCAAAGCAATGATTCTTGAGTGCCTTCCTTCAGCCAGATCCACTGGTGACTGGTGTCCTTCATTGCCTCAGGATGTCTTTGGGATGAAGGCCAGTCGGTTTTGGCGCTTGGAAGGTGGACTTGACGACTGGTTCGCTTGGGCCGCGGCTTGGCCAAACAACGCCAGCTCAGATGATCCCAACTGACCGACACAACTCGGAAAAACAGTTGCATCAGTTGCACTTATCGTGAAAATCATAAGGGCCCAAAATATATACAGAGACTCCTTCAAAGCCCTGTCACTCAACTATGTTTAAAAACCTGTGACTCAACTGTGTTTAAAGATTGTTTGCACAGAGTTTGGTGGGGCGCGCTGCTGCGCGGAGCAGACGATGTCATAGTAGTAGAGATGGCCAACCCTTTTCCTGTAGTGGATCTCAGTCGTACTGATCTATGATATGGTATGATTCATGCAACATGTTGCCACTGAAAGGATAACAGTCAATCAATCAAAAAAAATATAGATGATATAAAGTTGGATATATATATATATATATACCACTATATATCAAGATCCATTTCTGTCCCGGATGCTCTTCCACAACCCTGGGCCACTGTAGGCTCAAAACCCCGATATCATCCGAGCTCTACCGGAAAGATCTGCCATTGAGCTGTGAGCACCACTTGGCCGGACAGATCGGTTCCAGGAGGACGACCAGGGCACATGGAGATCGGTCTGAGAAGCTGAAGCTGTGGAGGTCAAAGGATACCTCCCTGTGGCGGATGGAAGTGGCAGCACCCGGAAAACAAAAAGGGGCCAAGTGCTGGGGCACCTGCTTTGATGGGTGATCTCAAGAATTCGGATTCGCCCCCAAAAGTGGGTGGCTTTGCTTTTTATTGGGTCTGGGTCATCTTAACGACAATCTCCTAAATTTGGGCGAGTTTTGACAATGACGGTTGGTGCTGGCGTTTCGCCGTGGAGGCTTCGAGTCAGCAACGGAGCTGTGCAAATCTGAGTTTCAATCACTCCAGACCCAGACAACTACTCAGAAACAGTTGAGAACACACAATTCTATGCAAATCTGAAATGTCTTTTTGGGCAGGGTACCCATCTCTACCGCAATTGTGAGCTCATGTGAGCACGAGAAACCCAGGTAACCCGCATCAACGCGCACTTGGGCAATGTGGTCTACGTGGCAGGGAACCAGTGGGGCATGCTGGACCTCGAGAAGGGAACGGTGAGACGTGCCATGTTTTTGAAGCAGTTCGTGGTTGCCCTTGTGGTTGCATCCAGTTGTACGAGTTGTATAAAAGAGCAGTTCAATAATTTGATGACTACAGCACACAAATAGTTGTAAGTGTATAGTTGAATAATGTTAAGTTATATTTCAAATTTTCCTGCGATTGATGAAACTTGGGAAGCTATGGCTAGGTCTAGGTTTTCTGTTTCAAAGCTAATGCATTGCTTGTTGTTTGGCCCCCCCCAATTCGGAGAAGCATTTTTGGGGCAGACCTGGCATAACCAGAGCTTTGCATGTTTTTCGCGCCAGGCTCGCGCCTTCAACTGCTACAAGTGCGCACGATTCTGATTAATGAACGCCCCTTGTTGGAGAAATTTCACCATGGCGGGTCTTTCAGCCGTCATAGTGCAGGTACCCTGGAACAGGGGTGCTGGATGCTGTGACTGACACGGCGCTGCAGTCTGGCGCTCATGCTTCGAGAGCAGTGTGCGGTTCAATCCATGCTGCCATGAGTCATCAAGGTTGACATCTTCATGGGTATTCAGCCCGCCCCAAAGGTAACACCCCCAATGATAGAAGGTTAATAAGCCACTGGTGTTTGTTGGTTGTTGTAAACTCTCGACGGACCCTTGTTGAGGGGTCACCTTTCGAGGGCTTTTGCTGAATCCCCATGATATTTAGGATTTAAGGATTCTCTGGCTGCAATCAATCCCTGTGCTGTAATTTTCAAAGCAAACAGCTGGTTCAGCTGGCTTCCCTGTTTACCATCCCAAAAAATCGAAAAGCATCAACATTGGCGGATTGGATTGAATTGGCCCACCAAAGCCACACCGCACCATGTAGCGGTATCCGTATTAGTAAATCCCTCGTACCATATTTTCAGACGAACCATGACAAACCCATACAGTATCTCTCGTTCTTTTATCCCATTCCCAGCATTCCCAGCATTCCCAGGACTCGGATTGTCGCGGCAGACCTGGATGGCACCATCTGGGTGTTCTCGATGCGTGACAAGCGCGACTGCAAGGCCGCGCGATTTGTGGAGACGGTGCAGATTTGAGATCACAATATGGACAAACTTGGACCATACCTGACCATCTGGGACATCTGGGGTCTAAGAAATAAGAAATACATAGAATACCTTGAAACTTGGGTGTGGGCCCTTAGAACTGGAGCTTCAAAATGTTCGAAACCCTTTTTCAAGTCGGCTACAAACCCCTGTAATTCGGTTGTGAACTAGGTTGCACACCCTTTGTACCATCATTCTTTATGTAAAGTAAAAGAATGTGACTGCGATCACGGCCCCAGTTGTTCCCCATGGATCCTCACCATACCGATGCAGGTGGAGCATCGTTTCCCCAGCAGTGCGACCCGCGCACCGTTGTCTCTGGCATCCGCCGGCAGAACTCAGCAGGGTGGCGCTACAGACAGGTGAAAATTTCAATGACCTGAACGTGGCCGACGAAACCCCACACATGTAACCGTAAAATACTACAAAATGAAAACTTACAGTAAATCAGTGTGAACATTCGGGAAACCATCAATTTGCCCAAGAAATCGGGATTGGGATGTCTGAAACCCATCCAGAGATGTGGTATGATTACCGTGGCATGCGCCCTTGCCCGAAACCTCATGAAACATGAAAGTTCGAAGCCTTGAAATCGAAAGCCAGTTTCCGACGAGGAAGGGAAACCAAATGAATATCGCCCACAGATAGCCTACTGAAATGCTCGTTTCTGAAGAAGTGGATCCCATGATCTACAAAATCTTCCAGTATCTTCCATCCTAGATCATCCTACCTCACCATGCAGGTTGGATCAGGTTTCTTGTTGACATGTGCCTATAGCATCAGCCTTTGTCTTCCAAGGTGCGAGGTTTCATTCTGGTGATGGAAAGGGCCCGCAGTTTCACAGGTAAAGCGGAGGCCTATTGGGCTCTCCGGGTGGATCCGGGGTGTGATGATCAATCCACTCGTGGGGCGGGCGTCATGCAGATTCAGGCTGAGTAAAAGATAGATATCTCAATGATTAAAAATTGAAAGGAACTTTCAGTCTAACCTATGAGACGTACCGCAGTTTTGATCGCCAGATCCTGCTCAGTATGGCAGGTGACTGTCCTGAACATGACGCACGTTGGCAAAAGCCATGGTCTCAACGGATGGGATCTGATGGGCAGATTTGGAGAAGTCCAAGTGATAGGAGAAGAACCAACCAGGCAGGGTCGGTGCTGAGGCTGGGATGATCCTGCCTGGAACCCAGTGACCTGATGACATCGGAGCTTGACTGGATTCCAGCAAAACTTATTGTCAAAAGGCACAGACCTCAGCATAAAGTCATTTTGGCACAAAGCCCGATCAAGACAGCAGAATCGATTTGGAAACATATGCAAACAGATATGATACGACTACACACATTTAGTTATTTGGATCTATCTGCCTACCTCTCTACCTCTCTATATCTCTATTTACCTACCTCCTGCCTACCTCTACCAGTCTACTCGTCTACTTGTCTACCTGTCTACCTATCTCTACCTATCTCTACCTATCTCTACCTATCTCTACCTATCTCTACCTATCTCTACCTATCTCTACCTATCTCTACCTATCTCT
>BGPT01001973.1:19948-56341 GCA_003297045.1 Symbiodinium sp. clade C Y103 | reverse complement strand
ACCTATCTCTACCTATCTCTACCTATCTCTACCTATCTCTACCTATCTCTACCTATCTCTACCTATCTCTACCTATCTCTACCTATCTCTACCTACCTACCTACCTACCTACCTACCTACCTACCTACCTACCTACCTTCGATCTATCGACCTATCATGATCTATCTATCTATCTATCGATCTATCTTTCTATCCATCTATCTTTTATCTCTATCTTATATGCGCGTATAAATATATAAATATATATATATATGACATTATATGACATTGTGTCTCTCTCTCTCTCTCTGTCTCTTTCTCTGTCTCTTTCTCTCTCTTTCTTTCTCCAGATAGATATGGTGCTCATTGGTGCTCTATAGATAGCCCAGCTCCCCTTTGGCAGGCCCGGGACACCTCACCGGTGAGCTGGAAGAGAAGCAGCCGTCCGTTGCGTGACTGGGTGCGGTCTCCCAGGTGTTCTGGTTGCTGGAAACACCCCCCACCAGGGATCAATGGGGGATTTAGGCACATTTGGCGCCATTAAGGGGGTGTTTAATATTAGGGGAAGGGGATTATATATGCAAACTACAATGGGGTTGTAGTATGTTGTGATGATCGCAATGGGTGCTAAGATGAGTTATAAAATGAGTTGTCCTGGTTTTGTGTACTTGGCTGGTGGCTTGACAGTTTCTTGAATCTTTTATATTCTTGTTTGGAATGATGAGACCCAAATGACTCACATATTCTTCAAGGTTTCATTCACAAGTGCAACAACCAGGACAGGACAAGTTCTGGACTGTGGATCCAGACCTGGTTCATTTGCCAGATTTGCTGAAGCTTTCCAGCCTCATAGCCCAAGAAACATGACCTGTATCGCAGATGAGCTCACCACAAGTCAACAGAATCCGCTGATCATCAGCAACTTCTACAATTCAGAGTGATGCTGATCCATTGGACTTACGACCTACTATGCTAGCAGATGACGGTGTGGTTCCTGGGATGTTTCGGACAAACTACGACACCACCAATTTCATCCATTTGCATCAAGTTCATCCAGTTTGACCCTACCAGTTTCATTTTTTCAGGGTCTAAGAATGGTCAATGGTCAGTTTCAGCCACTTTAACCACCATTTTCTAGGCAAAACCTTCCTGCTTGCCACCGCTTTTGCTTTCGTGATCCGTTGCCATGGCCCCGAAGACCTTGGAGCCACTGCCAGGACGCTTCAGCAGTTGGAAAAACGTGTCATCTAGGATCCCAATTCATCATATATTTGCATATATTTGCTATAATTCATGAACAAATATCAATGTCAATATCCCATGTGTGTCTGTGAGTCCCACTTCTGTGCTGATAATGTTTGATGGAACATCCATTTTGTTGGGAGGTCAAGACTTGTTCCCTCGCGTGGGAGGCCAAGAGGCGAAGGTCGAGAAATTGGCGGCCGAAGCCCGAAAAGCCGATGTGATTCACAGAGACCCCGACGAGTTGGCACCAAGAAGGAACGATGGTTTGCAGACGTAGAGATTGGGGCTTGGGTATATAGATGTATATATATATATATGCATGTAAATAGTGAAAGTATGCCAAAGATCTTAAAGTTGCAAGAGCCAACAAACTTGTCAAAGCTAATCTACTCAGTCGGGGGTTGCTAATATACTCTTCAATGCTAGGATGTGGCCAACCCATCACAAACAAAAGATGTGGTATATTATTTATAATCATACGCATTGTATATATATATATAATATATATATATATACACACATATATATGTAATTATATGTGTATATCCACATAGAATCACACGCAGTCATACCCATGATCAGTTGGAACTATGTGTGTGCCCAACCTTGGGGGAGAATACCTCACTAGCTACTCCCATGTTAGACCATCAAAAACTGATGATGTTATTGCATGTCATTACAATACATTATAATACATTGCAATAGTGGATCTAGATGGATTTGGGGCCACCCGAAGGGGTCCAATTTGTCTTGAAATGCTCAGATTTTCGGATCTGCCGCATGCTTGGGATCCAGAAGTTTTCAACATTCCCGAACCATCAACATCACCGACCATCGCTTCGTGAGTTTTTGAGTCTTGGGCTCTCAGCCTTGATATGTTTTTGTTTTTGTTGTGCTTTCAACTTGACCTGTGCAAGGATCATGAATGATCCAAGCACAGCATGCAACCTTCCTAGAATTGTCCAAAACCACAGTTGGTCGAACACCTGCGCGATTCTCATCGTTCCTTCTTCAACATTGTAGTACTGGACAAGCACTTGACACAACTTTCTTGCCAACCCCGAGCAACCACAATCAAATTGCACTTTGTGCATTGGCTCGCCGGCAGGAAGGTTTTGCCTCCTTTAGCTGACTCCAAGTTGAGAATATTGCTACCTTCCTGCACTTCAAGCTTTGCTGGGCTCGCAGTTGAGCTTGTGATTTCGTTTCAATGGAGGTCAATCAAGACCCTTGAGGAAAGGATATGGGTTCTTAGCTGTTTCGGATAGCGCACCTTTGCACGATTTTCAGCAGTTTGCTTTGAGAAGAATGGAGGAATAGCCGGCTTTAGCCAGTTCGTTGGGCCATTGATGTCTGAACCAATTGACATCAATAGACCGAGGATGAAGGAATTCCGAAAGTTGGACAAAGATGGAAGTGGTGAGGCGACGCTGCTCTAGATACACATGACATGAAGTGATAGCATGTGAAAGCTGGTCATGGGGCTTGCTTTCTTGCCATGGTTGGCGTGATTTGGCGCGGAACCTGGATTCATGTATCTGTTGGCTCTGTTGGTGAGCTTTTTGTTGCATTACTGGGCAGTTGAAGCAGGTCGCCTTGTGCCTTCGGCGTCCGGATTCCTTAGCCGTTTGCAGGTATCCAAGGATGAATTGGCGGTGGCTCTGCGGGATGTCTTCCCTGGCGTGAACATCGATGAACTTATGATGGTGTCTTGCTTCAGAAATATGAAGCGTAAGGATTGGGGGGAGCTTGTGGGTGTTTCTGTCATGGCTACAGAGTTTTGGTACAATTTGTGTGCTCAAAATTGTTATGCATCCCATCAAGATCTATCAAGTCAAGTCAATGGGATGTTTGATTGCTGCCAATCCCATCACTGAACCGTGGTTTCTATCTATTCTTTTCAGGGGGTTGAGATGGGGTGATTCACTGGTCCCGGGATCTCCAGTGGGCGATCCCTGAGGTCTTTGATACGGCATCTTGGCGGCTCAAGATGTCCAGATTTCTGCGGCTATTGGAGGGATGTCGATGTTGGTCCTGGTACTGTAGAGATCCCGCAGCAAGAGAGAATGCAGAATGCGTTTTTTCCCCTTGAAAAAGAGGGAACTAGGAAGGAAGGCTATTATTTTTGAGGAGGCAAGTTCGAAGAGCGGCTGTTATCCCTTCAAAGAAGCGTGGTGGCAAAATGTAAAAACCGCAAAAACCATCAAACAAAATATTATGTATGTATATAGCCAAAATGGAGAATCTTGGGGGCTTTGAGGCCCTTCCCACGTAAAACGTCCCCAAATCCCTCCATGGCTGTCTAAAGGACAGCAACGGGAAGGTGGGCTACTCCGAATTTGCGCCACTGTCCAAGGTTGGGATGGTGCCTTGCACGGTTTGCAGTAGCCCCTATTTCACTGGATGATTTTGCCAACAAAGAGAACACAGACATCGCAACTAAGCAACATGAGATCTCTTGAAACATGATGACATATCATAAGGGAAATCTATTCGTGCATCGAGTCCAGCCTGCCATCAGTGGGTACAGATGTACAGTCCATAGCATGTTTTGGGCTCATTTACTCTGCTATGTGTGTTTATTTGTGGGAAAACCGCAGATATCAAATTTGCTCCACTGTTTCAGCTGCCTTGAAGCTGTTGCAGGTTATTTCTACCTTTGAGCAATTCGACACTGACTCCAACGGCTTAATTTCCCGTGAGGAGTTGAAGGCCGTCTTGCAAAGGCGCGGCTCCGTCACGGCTACTGCAATGGAGGAGTTGGGAGTTGAATGCACAGCCGAGTTCCATATATATGTATATATTTATATAATATATATATATATATATATATTATTATATATATATATATATATATGTATATATATATATATATATGTATATGGTATACGACCTAGAGGCTCTTCAAAAGCCTGATTGCCGTTGCTTAAGTGTTGCATGACTGGATGCCCACCTGAGTGCAGTGGTGGACATGTCAATGCGCCCAATGCACATAGGGATAGGGATGCAGATGCATGCATTTTTTTGTTGGAACAAAACCTTGGTTTTGGGGGACAGCCTTCAAGAAATATGAGCATCCTTGATCCTTTCTTTCCATTGACCTAGCCTCTGGTTTCGAATAATCATCGAAGCCTCTGGTTGCGGCAACAATACGGGCACATTTTGCAACCCTCCAACTATGCCCACATTACCTTCTGGTTTTTGCAGCGATACAGTCCGGTGTTTTGTTTGGGGCCACTAGTTGCAGAATTGGATAAAGGGAACACCCACACAGCCATCCTGGATTTGTCTGTGGACTTTCCCTTCACAAATGCAGTGAACCAGGCTGGATCCAAATTTTAACGACCAGCAGTTAGACGAGCTGATGACGAGCATTGACTTTGATATCAGCGGCATCGCAGCAGCACGGGTGATGATGTTGTACTGATAGTACTAGAGCATACTAGAGCCGAACCACTATCACCGTGGGCGAAGTTTGATGATGTTGATGGTGATTATGAGGGGGAAGAGGGCCAACAAGATTAATTAGGATAGGTCAAGCATTTGGATTGCAGGGCGCATGTCACCTCTTGATGTTTATCGTTCTGCGAAATGGTGCATGCTCCTCAGGGGTTGGGGGCCATTTGCACTATTGTTCCTCAAGCAATCCGAAAATGCCTGCAAATAAAGAGATTATATGGAGGAAGGATTTGCGGTGAACTATTATGGTTTGCAGATGTTTGCAGTCATTCCTGTATTTTGTGCAGGTTGTGCGCATGGTTCTTTCCGATCAAAAACCCAAAAGCATTGTCTTTGCTTCCCCTTGTTTGCAGGGTATGGGCACCATCATTGTTCTGGAATGTTCTGGATATGAATTGGGGGTGGGGGCGATAGGCATGCGTGAGGTGGGGATTGGGAAATTTNTGTTTGCAGGGTATGGGCACCATCATTGTTCTGGAATGTTCTGGATATGAATTGGGGGTGGGGGCGATAGGCATGCGTGAGGTGGGGATTGGGAAATTTCTAGCGGCTATTGTAGCGCCAAATTTCGCTTTGGAAGTTGTCAGCTGCTCGGAAAACTGCTAATTATATCTAATTATTTAGATACGTCAGATACGGCGGCATCTGTTTCTTTTAAAGTATGGCAACCATTTGGAGAGATTTTGCTCGCAAAGTCGCATTTCTTTTCCCATGTTATTACCTTCTTTCATCCGTTGTTGTCCCAGCAGCCGCGCAATGAGGTAGTTTGANTTTGGAGAGATTTTGCTCGCAAAGTCGCATTTCTTTTCCCATGTTATTACCTTCTTTCATCCGTTGTTGTCCCAGCAGCCGCGCAATGAGGTAGTTTGAACATCGTGGAATTCGTCATGTACGTAGCAGATTACAGCGATGCATCTTGACCAGTTCGTTTCCCCTGGTAATTCCAGCAGACATGCAGTCCCCAACCATCCCCAACCAATGGGACACAACTCAGATCAAAGAAACGGGAGAGTCGAGATGGTAGTTCAATAGCAACCAACTTTTTTTTTCTGATTGGCCATCCCCACCAAACATCAAAAAGACCTCCCCATCAAAAGATCCCCTTTTGGTTCCACCCAGGAATTGGGCATCAAGTTGGAGCAAACGGTGACGTGGATGCAAGGAGAAGCTGACCCCACGACCCGGAGAAGAAGTGGAAACATACTTATGTTTCAGGGGAAAATCATCAGTGTCGAATAGTATAATACCATATATATATATATAATCATAAATATCATGGAAACATGGTTGAGCTAAAGGTTGAACATAGGTTTGCAAGTTCCGCTTCGCCGAGTTGGCCAAGGTTCTGCAGGAAATCACTGTGAATCGTTTTAGTCCCCTGATGGCCCAGCCCCAGATGCCTCGATAACCCGCCTGTTGGTGGTTTTGGGGACCTTACGACAGACTCAGGCTGCGATCCTTGCCGGGGACACGCGGAAAACAAAGGCAGAAGTCATTGAACTGTCATGAACTGTTCTGGAATCGACGGTGGCAAGTCGGCTGGTTGGCCAATAATACCCTCATAGGATCCATCCGAACTTTCCTTGAGAAGACTTCACAGTCTTTTCAGGTCTTTCCAGCTATACAGACTTGGTTATACAGTATGCATAATTATTGCCCTTTGAAGCAGGGCAATGGGCATTTCTCCACGTCTAAAGTCTAAAGATGCTCTTCCTTCGAAAAATGGGGATGCAAAGTTGGATGGGTTTACAATCCAACTCACCTGTAAGGGATCTGAGGGGCTGTTGTCCATTCTCAGTAGGCCACATGTCTTCAAACATGATCTGCTTGGAGCCAACTTGCTGGACCACCCATATCCTTGGAAAAGGAAGACGGGTGACCCGGGTGGCTGGCTGTGGGTTGAAACACCCCCAAGGTGAGCTCGTATCATGAACACCTCATAGAGCCCTTCAACGTAGTTTGCATTTAATCACATGTAATCTGTCAATTCTATTCTTTAATATGCTTTCATTATCTTATTGTACTTATTGTATAATGAGTCAGCTTTGGGCCAGTTTACCAGAGCGATTTTACGATTTGATCCACAGCCATTTGAGCCCGCCCTGGGTTGACAGCAGCAGGGGAGTCAGATAGTTTCAAACGTGATTTTCCACTTTACCCGATTTTTTTGCGCTGGGTTCAAAACCACCAGCTGGAAAACGCCTGAAAAAGCTGGAAAATCTCTTTCTAGATATTAGCGCTGGTGGCGGTACGATGTCTGCCTGTCCGTCTCACCAATTATTTTTCGCAGCAGATCGGACATGCAAAGCAAGTCAGAAAAAGAGAGTCGGTTCATACCAGAGAACCTCGAAGCTGCAGCACATATTTTTTTCAAATAGGGTCCCCGAGTTCATTCCTGTAGGAAAACATCTGAGGTTTCAGTCTTATATGGATGCTGGACATTTTCATAGAGCGGTTGGTTGGGTTCTGATTTCATACGCAAGAACCGCTATTCTTTCTTGAGGATACAGGTATTCATCAACAGGGATACTCTTCAGGCAGTCTTGCCTTCACCTAATGCATTCCCAAAAGACCCACCCCAAAAACACCATTTTCGAGTTCACTGAGACGGCTCTCTTTTTCACTCTTTCGGGCGGTAAAGGGTTCGTTCCCTTGCTGCCATGCATAGATGTTCTCGAATTAATCACCAGTCTGACAGGAGGACGTGGGCGATTATCCATCTGTACGTTGGAAATCTGGGAGCCAACTAGCATTTTCACTAATATGCTCCAGGGCCTCACGTGCTTCCCCTATCCACTGTATCAAATCGGCTGGCAGATCAGTCACCCTGGTAGCGGAGCTCAAACGCTGGTGCTGTCTGTCACAGTCAATTTGACTGGTGATGGAAAAAGCAAGTGCAGCACAGAATTGCCTTGGGTATTCTTTGTGCTGCGATGTTCGAAATGTGCCGTCAGCTTGAACTCCAATCGCGCAGGCAGTCGGCTTCACCAAGGTCTTGTCCGCCTTGCTGAACAGCGTCCTCACAAAGTTCGGCAGGCGAAGAGTGAGAAGGCCCGTGGGCTTCGGTACCGTGGCACCAAAGGGCCACTGGGGGACCACGTGGAAGCCGATGTCTGGGTGGCTCCTCAGCAGCTGAATCCACGGAGTAGTCCATATGGATGCTCGCGTGGTGTCCTGAGGTGGAGCCGGGTGCTCGCTGACGAAATAGCCGCCGATGACAATCTGCTGCACGATGAGCAACGTGGTCTGCAAGAAGAAGGCGCTGCCCGCACGTAGTTGCTCATACTCACGCAGGCTTAGGCCCGCCAAGCCCAGAATGCGAGCATAGGATCGCAACGGCCGTGGCAATCTCCTCGATCTCCCGGCGGTCTCCTCCGCAACGAGCTGTTGATGACGTGCTTCACTGAACGTTTCACAGGGCGAACCTGCCAAGGTCGCTGTGACCAGGCCCAATGTGTAGCAGCGCCAAAGTTCTGCCCAAGAAGCCGCTCGATGAGAGAGATTGCCGAAGGTTGGTGAATTCGCCGTATCCATAGAAAGAATAGTGATTGTAGCATTCCGTGCCCTGGCCCACGCATCTAGGCAGCTGTGCACATCACCTTCTCGACGGCGTCCTGAAAATAGGTGTACGATCAAATAGTGTGGTCGATCACGCAAGGTCATGTAGATGGGCGTCTTGGCCTCCCTCGGAAGCGTCTTCCATCGAACCTGTCGCAAAATGGCGAACCAATCCTCCTGCAGTGCGTAGTGCGAGGTGATCTGCTGGGTGGTGGTGTGACGCTCTTTGGCATTAGCCGTTCCTGCTCTTCGTGGGCGGTGTGCCTGGGGCTCCTCTGCAGCATCCCCAAGAAGAGCTCGTAGACGCTGTTGAAGCCACGTGAGTCGAGTCTGTGCTCCACTGCGGGGGAGAGTCTGCTGAGTATCACAGTAAATCTGCTCCACAATCTGCTCGAGTTCTCCATCCAGTACTTCCGCAAGCAAATCTGGTAGCAAATGCTCCCCCCAGGAAAGAAAGACAAGCTCTGTCCACGAACCAAACTGCATATCATAAGTCAGGAGTAGCTGCATCCACCAGTCACCCAAGGCATGGATCGCATCTCCGTCAATCTCATGTGCAAGTTCTCCTCGATGGCGCTCAATCCACAAAGAAGTGCAGGTTGTGAGACTGTCAGCCAATCGCTGACCTTCGTTCATCGGGTCAGCGGGTTGAACCTGTACCAGCAGCTCTTCTTCAAGGGAAGCAATCTCTTGCTCAATGTTCACGATCTCAATGTCACGCGGGTGTCGACTCAGAGGTTGTGGACCCGCCGCTTGCAAAGAGTCCAATCGAAGAGTACCGCGCTTGGCATTCGACACAGAGACCGCCTCATACTCAGTGCGATAGCCACGCTCATGCAAAGCCTGGTAACAGCGATTCACACCCCCTTTACGGGGAACATATGCAAGATGCTGTTGGAGTCTGGCACTCGTCCAAAAGAACCGAAGGCAATGGGGGCAGCAAGCTCCATTGATGAGATGATGTTCAGGTGCGAATTGTTGATGCGCTCGCACTCGATGTAGTGCCAAGCCCTGTGGTGTATCAAATTGTCTGCCGCAAGGACAGCAATGCATTTCAACTCGACCTTGGTTCTGTGGAACATCTGGGTCAGGATCAAACTCAGCTCCTGCGGCACGCAGTAATGAGAAGAATTGGGAACTGAAGTGCTGGTTGTCAGCCATCATGTGTTCCTGGGCCATACAAAGCTTGCATGCCTTCTTCAGAATGCGCTTCCATGGAGTTCGAGCATCCTGCCAATATTCAATCACATCAGTGAAGTCCGAAGCATCGCTGAAAGGCACAACGCCTGGATGTACAGTGTTGAGCCAGAGCAGGTCAGCTGCAAGGCCATGCATCCAGGACTCCGGTGTAGTGCTGTGTTCATGATGAAGAAGATGCTGAAGAAACTCTGGACCAACTGTGAAGACCTTTCGAGCATATCGCAGCCTGTCCAATGCCAGACAGATACGTACATCCACAGCTCCAGCAAGTGCAAGGATTTGTGCATTCGTATGTCGATGGTCATGTGGTAGCCGGAGAACTCTGGATAGCATCTTGATGTAGGCTGTCCGCAAATAGCGGAGTTGTCGTAGTGATGGGGTCCTCCAGGTGCCGAGTCCAAAGAACAACTTCGTCTCGATCAGCACCTTGAAAAGACGTAGGCGTACCGCAACTGGATAGTGCCGGTTTTGAAGTACTGGTCGCCCAAGCGTCGTCATGGCCTGATTGGCTTGACCAACTCGTTGACGAAGTTCCGCATCAAGTGATTGTGAGGCAGCATACGTAAAGCCTAAATGCTTGTACGTTGGTTTCATATGCAACCAGACTTGACGCTCCCGAGAAAGTGGGCAAGTCGTCCCAGGATGATCATGAAGGAGAAACTCTCTGCGAAGTGCTGGTGCATTGCTGCCTTGAAAACTCACCACACAGTTGGTCTTGTTCAAGTCGTAGTTCAAGGTAAAGCCATGGCGAGAGAAGAGCTCATCAACTGCTGAGGTCAAGGTGCACATTGCAGGAATCAAGCAGTCAGCCTTCTCAGTTGCCCAGGGGATCGCAACGTCGTCAGCCCATATGACGGTCAAGCAAGGGAGATCATGCTTTTGCAAGAGGTCTGCAAAGGTGGTCTGGGTGAAGATCCATGCACGAACCTGTTGCATGATGTGGGTCATGACGACATGGAAAATTGCGTCCGCTAAAGGCGATCCAGGTCTGGTACCTCGTTTGGTACGCACCAGTTCACACTTAGTAAGCGTGAACCACGTGTCCGTGTGGACATCCCGTAAGAGTTGAAGAAGTCGTGGGTCGCAACCCAAATCTTGAAGAGCTCCTATGAGTTGATGACCATGCGCACCAGCAGAAACTGGGTGACCAGCGGACTCAAGGTCTTGCAAGATGGATGCAAAATCGGACTCACGAGCCACTCCCAAAACTAGTTCTCTCACAAGATGATGGAACGCATTGGTGAGGTCCAGGTACAGCACTGCTGTGCTCATGCCCCGCTTGTTCATGACCTGTGTCCAAGTGTTGACGGCATGAAAGCCGAATTGAACAAGCTGATCGCTAAAGCCTCCCAGTTGACCTTCAACTCGCTTCGGGCTGAGGGTGTTCATGAGGGATGCTCTCAGCATACTGTGCGCCCTTTTCGCAACAGTGGCCAACAAGAGGATGCCTCTGTAGTTGCGCGCCACAGCTGGATTGCCCTTTTTTGGGATCAAGCACATAACACCCCCTTTGAATTGTAGGGGCTCTGCGCACCAGAGGTGCATTTTGAGAATGAGCGTGTAGTAAAATTTCGCCATGGCAGGTGCTTGATCATGGAAGACACAAGTTGGCACTGGGTCAAGGCCGGTGGCTTTGTGTGAGGTAGTTGCTCTCAAAGAGGTTTCAAACTGTGTCAAAGAGGGCAAGTCAGTTGCCTTCAGAAGCTCGTCTGGCAGCTGATCCATGGCTTGAAGCTGTCGTGAATGACATTCTTGAAGGAGGTCTGCGGCAGAAGCCTTCTCGCCCAGTTCCAATTGACATAGGTGCGGAAGCATCTGCGACTCCAATGCTTCAATCCTGAAAGGTGCTAAATGCTCCCTTCTCTGTCTGAACTTTGGTAATGCCCGACGAATCGTTGCCCAGAAGCGCCGTACATCTTGAGGGGAAAGGAAATCAGCACCTTCAGCAAGGAGTCCTTGAAAGAATTGAACATCATCAAAGCGCAGAGCTCGGACAACCTGTCTGCCAAAATCACGAAAATCAGCAAGAGCTTTGGCGATGAGCATATCCTGCATCTGAAAGAGCCGATCAAAGTCGTGGATGATGCTGGCTGCTTGGGGTTGCCTCTCCCGCCATGATTGGAAGAAACAGCTGAGTAGATCAAGTCGCTGTCGTTCATTGAGTTCAAACAACACTTGTCTGGCCTCTCTCTTCTGAAGCACTAGTGCCCAAGTGGCCTCAGACATGGTCGTCTTTCTCGGTCTTTTGACTCTTTTTTGCGTCTGTGACTGGAGCGCATCTGTCAAGCTCATCTGGAGCTGCGCAGCATGTGTGTGCACATCCACATGAAACCCAACCGCTTCAAGGTTTGGCAGGTCGAAGAGGTCAATGTCTTTGGCCTGGTCAAAAAAGGGCGAAGGAGACCGTGGACAAGGTCGTTCTGCATAAAGTTCACTTGCGAAGTGTACTTCAACACAGGGAGCTCGATGGTCTGACCTTGTAATACTCGGGTCAACAATTTGGCTGATCCAGGATGAACACAAACGAACAGGCCAGCTTTGTGGTAGTCCGATGTAATCGATTCTCCTTGTCTGCCCTTTCGTATGCGTCCAAGTGTCTCCAGCTCCTTGATGACAGGTAGAAAAGGTGGAGGGCAGCCAGAGTTCTGACTTGCGTACAAATGCTTCAAAGAAGTCAGATTTTGCATCGAGTGGTCCTGCTTGATGGTCTCCAATGGCCGCATCCGTAGTGTGACCAATCGTTGCGTTCGCATCAGTGAGCAACACCCGGGGCCAGGAGTCATAGTTGGATGGTATAAGATCATGCAGATCGAGCCACCAACGTTCCAGCAAGGGAGGATCTGTGCCTGTATGCGGAGCATGACACACAATGCATATACACTTCAGAGCTAGTCCCGAGATTCGAATGATCAAAATCCTGGGCTCCTGGTGGATGACAGCAAAATCTTGTTCTCTGAAACAAAGAGCTCTTGAGCGATGTGAGGATGTAGTGCTGGTAGCGTAGGGTATGTTCTTGGCAAAACCAGCAATCAGTCCAAAATGCCCTCTAGCATTCGCTGGCGCTTTGAAGAGAAAATAATGCTCGGAATGTGCTTGATGTAGACGTCGAAGTCTGGTCTCCTGCAATCCGAACATGGTGATCTTTTCCTCCAGCATCTGAGTGAGCAACATGTCTTGTCGTGCAGGTCCGCTAAGGCCGCATTCAAGTTCATCACGTGCACCACAAAGCGATAGGACATTGCAGGTTGCCAATCGAAGTCGAACTTCTACTTCAGTGGAGGGTGGAGATGATGGTGTCTGATCCTCAAATAATCCCAACACATCCCCTGAAGGTGTCGTAGAAGGTTTCGTAAACCAGAGTTGATGATTTCGCCAATGTGGTCCAAATTGGGGATCAAAAAGAGCCCAAAACCAGTCAGAGGCTTGAATGAATCCTGCTGTGGCCAGCCTCGCCAACCATCTCGATGTGGAGTTCTCCTCAGCGCCATGGATCTGGTTCGCCAGAAAGTCGACAAGCTCATTCCCAGGATGTCCGCAATGACCTCGTACGTGCCAGTGGTATATATGGCTGGCTGGAAGCGCGATTCAATCAAACGATGGATGTTGCGCAGTGCAGCTCCGAGTTTCGGATGTCGAAAACAATGCCAAATTCCAGCTGTTTGATGTCCAACTGTAAGGGCATCAAAACAAAAATGGAGTTCAGGGCAAGGCGCTTGCATGCCTTCATGGAGCTTGCAGAGGTCATAAGCAAATTTAAGACTGGCTGCTGATGCAAGATGCTCAGCTTCATAGGAGTTGTCGGCAAATGGTAGCGGGGCAGCCAGGGATCCTGCAAAGTACCACTGGTGCTCAATTGCGATAAAAGCTGCTACAGCTGCAGTGACAGAAGAATTTCCTTGGTCTCGCTTGGCCGAACCATCATAATAGATCCAGATGGCGTGTCCTGGAGTGGTGAAATCCCACCATTGTGTGATCCAGGAAAAGGTGGGATGTTCAGAATAGATCTGAGGAAGGTCAAGCTCTGGTAGGAAAAAATGAGCATCGAATTGCTCAAATTGGGCAATCACAGGTTGCATGTCAACCTTTTGAATTGACATAGGATGCTCAGGAGGCTGCTGGGTATGAGCCACCTGCCCAGCTATTAGGCGCGCTCCTGTAGCATCTGCATGGAGGATTTCCGCACGCGTTTGCAAAAGGCTGACGGATGATGCTGCTCCGGTGCTGTTGTGTGTTTCAGCCCAGAAGTCATTTGGCAAGTTCCTATAGATGTGGACATCAAAGGAAAAGCCATGCCTATTCGCAAATGGACGGTGGTCAATGTCAATCCCTTTGTGCCAACAATGACACGTTGTGTCTGGTACATGAGGAGGGCAGTAATGACCTTTTCCAATATTCCTCAGAATGTCAGATTTGGTGACTGCGGAGGGTAGAATGACAGCCAGTGTGTAGGGCTCTCCATGAAGGATGCCGTTGTCGACGACAGTGGCTATGCTGGGATGCTCAAATTCAGGAACACGTTGAAATACAATGATGTGCACCTCATTGGGAGAGGACGCCGTTGGTGGTGTGGGTGTGACAATGATGAACTCGACGTCAACTTCTTGTACAATGAAGTCTCTCCAACGATGCCTGATGTTGCCTTCCCAAGCCCAAAAGTCATCCGCTAGAACTACATTCCTGTGCTCGTCATGTGAGCGTACATACCTTCCATCCAAGTACCACGTTTCAATGCGCAGTAGCCGTTCCATATGCGCTGGACCAAAGGTTGCAAGCCTCTCCCAGATGTCATGGAGCTGGCGAGTGAATGGAGATTGCTCGTGAAGTGGTGGCTGAAACGGAATATCATCAACTGCAATCTGCTCATCAGATGACTGTGTAATATGTGAGTCAACTTGATGGTCATCAGCGAAATGTGCTTGAGTTGGAGGATGCAGTTTCAAAGTCAATCCATCTCCTGGGTAAATGGGCAAGCTGTCGCCTGGTGGCCATAGCAATGGTCCCCTCCACAAAGTGCATTTTCTGACCCTGCAATGTTTTGTAAGTCTTGTGAGTTCACAAAGTTCAGCAAGACTAATTGGGGTTGGAAGCAGTGCTGCAGCCGTTCCAGATCGGGTGATGGTGGCTCCCTCAAAGTCAAAGGTCAGCACAACCGGCATCAAATGTTCGACAAAGTCTTGCACCAAAATGATATGTCCCAGCCGTTGTCGGAAATCATCATCTGGTGGTTTGGGAGTGACCCAAAGAAAATGTACTCTTTTGTGGCGGTCGAGTTTGTCTTCCCAAAGCTGCAGAAGATCAGAGTGCCACCAATCAAACTCCTGCGTGGCTCGATAAGTTCTGACATGCTCAGAGGTATATGGTCTCGTGCCCTGGATAAGCCACGTGTCGTAGTACCCGGCTGGACCTTCGTCTTCAAACTCGACACAAGCTTGATCAATGAAGACCTTGTGCATGTCAGCAAGCCATGGAGGTTTTTCGGTGGATGAACCAGCAGCGGTAGGTGATGATTCCTCAATGAGGCTCAGACTGCCTTGTAGCTGCATAAAGCTAGCTTGGTCACCAGAATGCTGTCTTGCACTGATAAGAGAATAGATACTATCCGAATCATCTCCTCGATCTTGAAAGCGCTGAAGTGTTTGTCCTGGCGAAAAACCAGCTTGAGTGCATTGAGCGGCAAACCTGGTTGGGACTTCAGAATGACGGAATGGCGGAAGTGCAATCCTGATGTAGTCCGCATGATTGATTTCCATCAAGCGCAAGTCTTGTTTCGGGACAAGCTGTCCTCTGTGCCAAACCAAACATCGATCTTTCGCCGCTTTGCAATACTTTTCAATCTTCACGAAGGTGAGGAGAATGTTACGATGAATCAAGTTGGGCAGTTTGATGATGAAGCGATCCGTTTCAACAGGAGTGGTGAAAGAGACTCCGTGGTGCTCGATGTCAACCAAAACCGCACGTCTGAAATCACCATCGAAGAAATCATCATGTCGAAGGACAAGGAGTGGTGCTGTAGCTAGCTTCTTAAGATCATCAGGCGTTGGAGCAATTTGAAGAATGCGCGCAACATCGTGATGACGAAGTCCAAGCATAGATCTGACCCTCCGAAAAAATGCTTCGTAAGGGGCAAAGGGCACACGTCCTCGAACTGAATGAGCTTCGGTATCAAAAACTGCCACAGAATGCCAAGGCTGAATCTCCTCCGCAGATTGCATAGTGAAGTCAGACTCATCATAACTGCTTTCAGATGAGGAGTCAGCTTGAGGTGGTACTTCTGCGATGTCATCCGCAGTGGCCAAATCTGGATTGTCAATGATAGGCTCATCCTCTGGGTGGGGAGTATTGTGGAAGGTTGCCATGAAGGTGATCTCGTCCGTGTCGATGTCCACCGCAAAGTCACGGAATGCATGAATGACAAATGAATGTCCGTTCTCAACACGATGTGGTTCTTCATCAAGAGGGATGTTGGCCCATCCATGAAAAACATGACAAGGTCCTTCTTCAAGAAGGAAAAGCGCATCCACACTGGCCAATACATCACGTCCAGAGACGTCAGGAGGCATCGATGAGGCAGTCAATGAAGCGTCACGTTCTCCATCAGGGAACAGGGCTATCAGCCCAGAACGCCAATCAACATTGCCTTGTGTGATAATGACATCAGCAAGGACGTTGGTGATCGTAGTGGCTGTCCAATCTGGGATGGATGGTCGTACAAAGTGGTACCCAACATGGTGCCCATCTTGTAGTTGATCTCGCCATGCATCATGAAGGTCTTTTGTCCAGTGTTCAGGGTCACCTTCTAGTTCAACTAAACGCGGACGACTCCACAATGGCACATCTCTGTGGTGAAGGTACCAAGTTCGGAGTCGAAGTGGTTGTTCAGCAGTTGCTCGAAGTCCAAGATGTCGCAAAAGATCTTGAAGATGATGAAGGAACGATGAGGCTCCTCCCGGCAGGATCAGGTCCACAAAATTGGGAGTAAGCTCATTGGAGCCAGCTGCGGTTGCGGCCCGATTGCTTTCAAGATCAAAATGTGATTCTGGATGTGGATGTCGAGGAAAAGAAGTTGCGCCAAGGTCCAAGGACTTGGCGAGCAACGCATCAAAAGTCTCGTTGGCATTGTCAAGGAGGTGTGCAAGCTGTCCATGCTCAACCTCAATTGTGAACGAATCTCCATTTTCTGTGGCACAAAGATGCAGTGGGCTACAATCATTGAAGCGGACTGCGGGCTTGCCTCCTGCTGTATTCATTTCAGCACCCTTGCTGGCGAATGACAGTGGGTCGGCAGGTCGCCCAAATGGGCTGCTTGTCAATGGCCTCCAGAAAAAAGGGGATGTACTCAAAATAGATCTGGATTCGAATGAAGAGGACGAAATCAAAGGCTTGCTGTTGTGCACATACTCAAGGATCTGACTTCGCAGGTCCATGGCGTCGTGCAAAGCATGAAAGACGTCCACAAAGGCTTCTGCTCTTCGCCTGGAGCTCAAGAGATGCCAAATAGGACTATGTGATCCGCAGTAGTAGGCCTCCCATGCTGCACATCCTCCACAAGGTTGGACGTAGGCCTCAAGGTGGTCCTCGCTAAATGCGGTCTGATTTCGTGGCGCACGGTTGTTGATCTCGTTGAGACCCAAGTTCCCGTCGCCGATGCTCACGATGAAGTAGGTCCACCCGGCAATGAGGGTGTGGAAGCTTCGTTCGCTCCAGGATCTACTGATCTTGGCCTCTTGCTTGCGGGTGGTTCCATAGCCATGTTCTCCTCTTCTGATGCAATCGAGACGGCCTTGGCTTCTTCTGCTGCAGGAGCTAAAAATAGCTGTGCGCAGTTGTAGAGCGTTGATTGCATCTTTTCCATCAATACATGGGTGTCTGAATCGTCCAGATGAATCACTTCTGGCTCGGTCAGATCCACTGTAGTGCTCGTGGTTGATGTAGTGGTGCCCGCCACCAACTGATTCAACCTTTGAATGTCCTTTCTGGCAGCTTGAAGATCTTCTTGGGTTTTCCGAATCATCTCCTTGTAGTTGCTTTGTTGGGTGGTATACGATCGTACTTGACCTTCCCAACATTGGAGAGCTTCTTGAAGGTGCTTCTGCCAAGACTCCTTGTGGCGGATCTGAGACTCCTTCAGCTCCCTCAGCTTTTCGCTGGCCTTTTTCACACGCTGTGAATTGCGCTGAAGATCTGCTGCGATTCGATTGGTATTCTGTGCCTCTGCTTTTTCTACTGCCGCTCTGATGTTGGCAGGTGCCTTGCTGAGATCTGGGTACTCCGTCTTGACCGCCAAAATCAGCTGTGTGTTGTCTTGCACAGATGTCTGCGGTGGCGGTGTACTTGGCGGTGGCAAGGGGGCCAGAGGCATAAAAGGCGAATTTGACGTTGGCATTGTATACGTCGTCTCCATTGCTGGCCATGGTGGTGGATTGTTGCTCAAAGGTTGAAAGGGTGTGGCGCTCTGTTGGCCATCCCAATGTCCTTGAGGCTTCCTGGAGTTCTGGCGTGGGTGTCTGTGCTTGGGAGTGTCTCCTCTCTTGTTGGAAGAGCTCCTCGATGGAACACGCCCTCTTCCCCAGTCTTCGCTCCCACCATCCCAGTGTGAGTAGGTTCCTTGTCCTCGTCGGTTCATAGTCTTCTTGTTGGACTTGGCTGTATCTATGCAGCATACTTCCCAACTCTGCCCACAAAGATCGCAATACCACGCCAGTGGCGAGCGCATCTTTCTGCAAGTGCCGCAGAGCCATCCCTGTGATGTAGCTTGCTTGGCCATTTCTGCGTCTATCAGCTGGAGGAACTTCACGTCTCTCGAGTGATGGATGTGCAGAATGCGTCTGATCTTTCTCAAACGGTCCAATCCCAATTTGAGATGTCCTTTCTTGTACAAGTACCAGGCACGTCTGGCAGCTGCCCTCTGTCGCCGAAGAGCTCGTCTTTGGGTGAGGGATGCCGTCCTTATTCACAGAGTGGACAATCAGGAAGATCACAAACAAGAAGTACCAGGCTGAGGTCATACACAATCACGTGCTTGTCCACCAATGGTTGAAGACGATGTCCTGGTGATGCAGCCCGATCACCTTGGCAAAGTCCCCGATCCAGTGATGGTGATGCCAGTCCCTGCACAGGAGAAAGGCAGAGCACGTTTCGTAGTGCAAGAAACCCGCGGGTCCAGAGACGTGGAAGACCCGCTGAGGCTATGGCAGACAGGAGGGGATCGTTAAACCAATCCAAAACCCTCCTTAAGCCAAACCTTCACTGAGACGGCGATGGAAAAAAAAAGTACATCCAAAGAGTATCCCTCTGATGAATATCTCAGCGGTTAAGATTCACTATATATATATATATATATATACAGGTTGATGATATCCATCAACAAAGAAAGCAGGTGTTGGTAGCCTCAGCCCTTAGGCAGTGCAGCGAAGGTACCAAGAAGGTGCAGCGGCAGGGATGTTCTTTTCGCTACGTGGGGATGGGTGGTGGAGTTCATATCCATTCTGCTATACCTGTCGAAACCTAACTTGACGATGATCATCAGCTCGTATGGGGATGGATCAAAATGATGGACCCTGGGACCCTCAAAATCTGGATAGCTTGGAATGCTGGGCAAGCACCAGAACGCCTGTGTCAAGTCTCTGGTGTTTGGATGCTGATCCTGGGATCAGTCAGCAAATCGCCGCCCCCTTAGAAGGTGATGTCACCCATCTTCTCAGAAAACCATGGTGCGGCTGATTGGAACCTTTGAGGATCTTTTAGGTATATGATGTGCCTATATGGAGTTTCAGTATGTTCTACTGATTCTACTGTGCAGGTCACATATTTCACCTTTCAAATGATCATTTTCCCCAAGATCACAGGGGATCTCCATCGGCCACTGGAATCCCAGCCCACGGCCCGGCACAGGTGATTTGCTGGTGACACTGTCAGAGGTATGGTGCCCAGATGTTGGGATATTTGACATGATCCATGAATGATAGCTTGGAACCTGATTGGATGTTCAGACGATCCATGTCAAAATGGAATGGCCGGGGCTTGCTAGCGCAACAAGGTGCAGGTTTTTCCTCCAGCAAAATCTTGCAGCAGAATCTTTCCGCTGGTTGTGCAGTCACTTTATCACTACATACTTATAAATATCATCATGCAGGTCTCTGTGCTGTATTACTTTCCAACATTTTTCCGCCCTGTTTGCGCTTGTATAGGCATCTACAGTTGTTTGAAATTATTCTAGGGTTCAGACACTGCTGGGCAAACTAAAGTCCATGGTATCCTGAGGATATAGTTACTTGCTCCCCTTGACATTTTGGTGATCAGTCGGCAAAAACATGCCAAACAGTATCTGTCAACCATAGTTCCAACGGAATCATCTTTAGCAGCTAGCAAAACCAATGTAGGTACAGTGTACAATGGGTGTCTAAGGGCATGTTCCCATCGGACAGCGGAATTGTTTGGGGATGTTTGGAATGTCTTGTGAGCGTTCAGAAGTGCACCAACACGACAGGATGGAATGGAAATCGAGATTTACGAACTTTTGATGCTCGATGCTCAGACCTATGCAGCCCCGTGCAGCCATGGTAGCCTTGGATTCCACATAAAAATGCTGCGTCAAAATCCAGTCAGAGAGCCGGAAAACTCGAGCAAACTCACATACAGCGACATTAGAAGTATAAATAAATAAATAAATAAACAAATAAATAAATAAATATATGTGCATATATATATATATATATATACATACACATACCGTGTATCATAGTATTTTCCAATATGTTTACATATGCGTCGGATCCTTCTTCACCAATTCACTTTAGAATGGGGCCAGGTTGGATTGTGAGGGCTGGTGAGGGTTGCCACCTGTTTCTCAATTCATCAGATCGCATCGCTGATCTCAGGCAGGTTTACCAGCCCCCGCCTGCAGACATCTTGGGAAACTTCAAGCTGCCCGTCTTCGCCACTTGGCCGTGGCATCTCTTCCGGGAAACGAGTTTCCACACTTCGTATGTAAATGGTGTTGTCATACGTCAATGATAAGTATATGTACATTATGTGCATGTATATTCACACGCACACACACGTATATCATTGATATTCTTCGCATCACTGGCGGACTGTCACTTTCCCCGGGTCAGTTTCAATGACACCCTGAAGTGGTGGCACCCTGAGGCAGCTGCAATGGTGCTCGTCATGGGCCGCTGGCTCAGTCTCGTTGGATCTCGTTGGGATGTCTTCCAGCCTGCCGAGGGATGGGATGTGATGGCACCCTCTGGATCCCTTTGGTTGTTTAAACCAGCAATAACTCAGCAAAAACTCAGCAATAGCACATCCTCATGTTTCGTAGTTGAATGATCTACACCTACGGGATTTCTCACATCAGGCCAGATTGTCGGAGCTTAATTCCTTTTCACTCAGAATTCCTGAGGACATCTTTTTGTCTGGGGTCGGATGGTAATAGTTCTTCTCGCAGCAAGACAGTTTTGTCGTAAATTCTTGGGGGTTCTCATCACCCACCCTTTCTTGAAGCCATGGCCCGCAGGTTACCAGTTCGTGAAGCAAAAGGGCCCTTACGAAGGTCAAGATGAAGCTTGGCAGCAGGAAGGGATACAGGCGACATGGGTTGTGGAGATAATAAATAATGCACGAGTTGGGGAGCCCAAAAAAGATTCTCTTTTGGTTTATATTAAGTCTATTTTATTCTAGGAGCCTTCTTCAATCTCTTGTGCTGTTGGTTGATGTACAAAGAAGTGAGGAGACTAATTTCAATAACACCGCAAAAATATCGTATAATCAATCCGCTGCCGAGTTGACGAGGGCTTATTTCCTTGCTGTGTTCAAGCATGTTCAACTAACTATGCGTCGAAAGATCTCAACAAGTTTTGTGTTTTTGCCAGATTCATTTGCCATCCGCTTGGCCGCTTAGTATTGGCTTGTCAGCTGTAGCCGTGTCTAGCGCGGCTGGGCGGGGAAGCCCCTGCGGCAATGGGAAGTGGTGGCTCTGTTGCCGTAGCTGAAGAAGCAGCGTGGCAGATCAATGGGTGGTGGAAACCATGGTAATCGTTGTATTTGACAGAGCATGTCTCTAGGAGGGCACCGCATTTGCAGTCCTTATTCACAGCCATGGGTGATGGTCCCCAGAGAGATTTGCACCGCCCTGACCGCTGGTATCGAATCTTCAGCCTGAGCCTCCAGGTAAACAAATGCTCCACAGAGGATTTGCAACAAATCCTCCCACATCTCAGCGATGACAGCCGCGTCAAGCTTTTAGAGGCAGATGGGTTGAGGTTTGTGGGGTGGTTGTGTGGCCGGTTTCAACCAGCCACCAGCCAAGTTCAAGGGGATTTGGTGAATCTTGGTAATGTATGTAAACGCAGTTTCATGGAAGATGGAAAATGGCAGCAGTGAGGCTTCCTAAAAATGGGCAGGTACCGCCATTTTCAGAGCCAACAGCTTCTGGCCATATTTGGGTATCCCACGTCACCAAACAGCCCTGACCATGGATGATACCCTGATTGTCAGTTGTGACCGTGATGATTGCATACAAGTAGAAAAGCATAGGTATGCACACGCCCTTCAAGTCAAACATGCATATCCAAGAAAGGTACGAGTAGATGATGGATAATTAAACAGACAGGCAGACACGCCAGACACAGGCAGACACAGGCAGACACAGGCAGACACAGGCAGACACAGGCAGACACAGGCAGACACAGGCAGACACAGGCAGACACGGCAGACACAGGCAGACAGACTGGCAGATTGAGGTATAGATAACAGATTGGATTAGATTAGATTATATAGAATATTAGAATTGAACACATTAAATTAGATAGAAAAGGTTGGTAGATCGATCAAATTGTTCGGTGGTCAGTCAGTCAGCTAGATGGATTTCGACAGGTAGATAGTCACATAGATTGCAGGTCATATCATGTCATATCCCTTTTCACCAGAAAACTAATGACAGTATTTAAGAGCAGGTAATGTAGGTACATCCTCCAGGGCTGGCAACCTCTTTCAGTTGTGCCAGGGCAAGACTGATTTCTCCGACCCGGCCCATGGTCCCTTTACACACGGCCCAAGGTGCTGGGATCCCAGAAGAATGTGGAGAAGAAAACAGACGCTTGGCCAAAATGCCCGACCTGCGCTGACTCAGAGGTGTCCTTTCACACTGGTTGGGTCCTAGGTCACGAACAAGTTTCTTCAAACCTCAAACTTGATGAAACTTGTCTATCTAAAGTTGGTGTGACTTTGGCGGTGTCCAAGTTTGAGACAATTACTTACCGAAGCTCCCATTGAACCCCAGACCAACTTGGTCCGCGGCTGAGGTAATCGAAGAAGAAGCGATTCCCGCAGGTGGCGTGAGCCCTGCCACGATCCTGACCTCTTTTTGGCGTAAGAAGTTGGGACAGGAAGGTGGGATTTCGAAATTTATTGCCTTGATTCCTTGATTTTATGTTGGAAATCCTGGCCACATCTATATGTTTCCCCTTATTATATAAATATTTAATATATGTATCCCCATGTATCATTCTAAGTGCTTCATGTCTTTTTCTATCAGTTTTGACCCTAAAACTCTACCATTTTTGTGCCCTTTTTTGGGTATTTTTTCGGGTCCCCTCGATGCCCTTGAAGCCTTGGCAGGTTCCACCAGCATTCCCATCGTGAAGGCTGCAGATCTGGGAGTGATCTCTAGGAGCGCCAAGAAGTTCGAGGGAAAAGGGGGCCATGACCCATGGTTTGGACCCACGGCCTTCACCGTCTTTGGCGAAAGGTGCGCTTGCTTTTGTTCTCTGCCTGCTGGAGAGGATGGTCACTAAATGGTAGATGAGAAAATGCATGACCATGCGGTTTCTTGGATGTTTTTTTCAGTGGCTTGAATTTGGAGCAAAATTCTTCACAAAAAACTGGGAACCGTTCATGCCAATGCCCTTTGTTCGTTCGGGATTCACAACCGAGAAATCATATGAATTGAGATGGTTGGGCATAGCGGCATAGCGCAACTGTCCATGTAGACATTTGATAGAAACTGATTGGTTTGTATTAGATGCTAGAAACCAGACATAGAGAGACACCTCCAATCGGTGTTTGCTGGTTGCACATTTTGGATAAAGACATCTTATCATTCTGTATGCTTCGGGCCAAGCATAAATCAAAAGAAACGTTAGGCACTCATGGCACTGCCGCATGGTCAAATGCAGGTGGACCCTGGATGATTTCTTGGGCGCCGGGGCCTTTGGCCAGTCCTACCTGGCGACACACGAGCCTACGGGGCATCGCTATGTCATGAAGTTTCTGTCACGGGACAATGATCGCGAGCTGAAGTTTTTGAAACAAGCAGCTAGCTGAGAAAGATAGAAGAAGCAGTTTATACAGGGACCCTTGCGAATTTTGGTAATTTGGGAATGGACACTTTCAAACCTGTTGGGAATAGAGGCTACAAGACCAGGAGAGGGCTCGAGGATTGTAGAGAGAAATTGCTGCAACCCTGACGCTGGGAGGAACCTATGTAAGAGTGACCATGACATGCTGAAACTATAGCACGGTAGTATAGATGACATTGGCGGCCCTTTGTGTTGAATCGCGAGCTCACAAAGACCACATACGACCACTCTTGCCAAAGAACCGCAGCCGCCTGATTTTTCCTATCCCAATCAGCTATGAGACCTATTCCCTACGTAACGGACATGGGCCATAGGTCTATCATGTTTTGCGAGGGCTGCAACAGAGCTGAGGCACCCTTTCAGGTGTTTCAGCATCCCAATGTCATCACCTACGTGGGCATTGCCACCCATATTGGTCGTGGCTGTGAGAGTTGGAACCCTGCCAGACACATCGTGGTGCCCTGGAAGAAATGGAGCTGGGGGAACAGGGGCAGCAGGGTTGAAGCGGCACCGCTTGGAGCTTTTGGACTTCAGTGTCTATTGAAAGTATATGTATATGTTATGAAAGTATACATAATATCTTGGAGCGTGTTATTTTTGAAAATCAAAGCATTTGACTTCAGATTGAAATTGGCGGTTTGATCTGTGGCCTGGCTTGTTGTCAGAAAAATTGTCGGGTGAGCCCACAGGAGCCACAGGGTTTCATCCTACTGTACGGTCTCATTCTTTGGGAAGAGTTAGTTTCAGAAGAGGCAGTCATAAAGTCAAGTGTGGTCCATGCGGATGTTGCAGAGTGAAATAGAAGGGGCTCTTAGTAAAGCCACTGGAATGCAGTAATGCGTAAGGCAGCATCTTCAGCCCAACCTTTCATTCTTCTCTCCCCGGAAAAAAGCGAACAATTTGCATCAATCATGAATCACCAATCAGCATCATTATCATATCTTGAAGTTTGACCCACAGATTCATACAGATTCCACAGGATCGTAGCTGCCTCCTGGGCCTTTCCCACGAGGTCATGGAGGCCATCCCCAACGGCGAGCTCTTCGACCTCATCACCGCGGAAGGCCAGGCCATGACGGACGGCACCATGCGACGCCTGGTGCATGGCATCATCAACGGCATGGCCGAGCTGTGTGCCTTGGTGGATGGGGTGATGGGGGGTAGGGGGGATGGCAATGGGGTTGGGGGGATGGGCAGGTTGAGAAGTGGTTTCGAAGAGATGATTTTGGTGGCTTTTGGGTGGGTTTTGAAGGGTAAAGATAAGGTGGTAAATGGAGAGAACGAACTGAAATTCCTGAAGTTAGCTTGCAACGTTTCGTGAATTTAGCCTGCAAAAAATACAGATGTTTGTTTTCAATGGTGAGTTTGTGCCGGCAGAAAAAATGTGGATGAGATTTTCAAAATCCAGACGTCTTTCCCAGAATTACAGAATGATCCAAGCTCCCGTCAGATGATAGATTGATTACAGGTTTTCTCAATATCCAGAAGAACTTGACAGGCAAGTATGGCATCACTCATCGAGATCTCAAGCCTGACAACCTCTTGATCGATGAGAACGGACAGGTGGCCTCTGAGTCTAGAGGGCTGGATGGAAGTGTCAATGTCATGGTTGTTAACAGCACCTTGGGGGGTTAACTACAGCTGTTTTCCCATGATTTGATACAGTATATCACTTGCGGCTATGTGATGCTACATCATGCCTACCACTGAGCATTACATGAATATGACTATGTGAAAATGAGATTCCAATCCGATCCAACAAACTTTTCTGACTTCTGGGATTGAATAGGTTGTATCACTCATGTTTATTTATTCGTTTTCCTTGGAGCTTTATCAGTTCTTGCGGTTCTATCCCCACAATTTGATTGGTGATATCAGCTACTACAGCTGTACCAAACATGAAGCAATATGAAGCATGGGTCCTCCAAATTAGGTACTAACAGTTAGTACGAACAGATACTTTATAACTTCTATTCACAAACCCACTTCCATCCCCCAATTTCATCAGTTTTGGTAATTTTATCCAGTTACATCAGCGAATTCATCCTGTTATATCAACTCATGCAAGCTAAATTCAAGTTCTTTCCCTCAAATGTCGATGCTCTTATATCAAGTAACAATAGCCAAAACTAGTGGTTCATAGTTGATTTCTATCTATCTATACATGGAGGTTTTCTACAATAGGGGTAATTACCCCCAAATCATCTGTAGATGGATTTTGAATTCCAAACCCTTTGTTGGGTGCCCCTATGGAAACCTCCATAGTTTAAAACATATCCAATTCTGCTATCCCATCTCCAGGTGATCATCATTGACCTGGGCTGTGCCAACCTGGTGCAGTGGCTCCACGAGGGCGGCGTGGATGCACAGGGCGAGGATGTGGGCAGCCCCGTGCGGATGCCGGTGACTCGACCTGGAAACTGGGGGAGTTCTGCTGGGAAAAATGGTGATGGGTATAATCTATGATGGAGCCTAAGGGAATACATGGACTATATATGGATTATAAAATTATAAACCATATATCTTTATGTATACTAAATATAAGGAGGGGGATATTCTTTTTGGTGGATTCATACTTGATCATACTTGATTCAGAACACATGACGCATGTTGACTTACATATCTTCAAGCAGCTGGAGGAAATACCATGAAATAACATGAAATACGGTGTTGTATAAATATATATATATATATATATTCATGTTCTATATATAATAGCGTGCGTATGTGTATGAAACTCACAGTCAGTAGCATCAAATTGTGATTCTATGGGATTTTGATATGGATGCTTTACCAATCAAAACGGGGTTCCTAAGGTTAATTTCATTTTGGAGTTGTTTTTTTTTGTTGGACTTTCAGCACCAAAAAGTGACGTTTCATACCCCGGACATGTCATATTGGAAATGAATTGGATGGATGACAAAACCGGAGAAGAACCGGGTGAAACGGGTGGAAAACGAAACAGACGGAAATGGATGAAGGCTCTCGTTTGCCCTTGTGGGTAGAAGAGGCCTCAGTTGTTGGAGTTGCCATCATCATGGTTGCTATTAACTCAGGGTGACAGTCCCGGACAATCACCCAAGCAGCAAACTGAATCTTTCAGGAGTTGAAGTCGCAGAACTCTAAGTTCATGCGGGAGCAAACTGCCGCAGTGGGCACCGATCTGTATCATGCTCCCGAGTATGGGAAGCAAAAGATGTACGATAGCGAGAAAGCGGACGTGTTCACTGCCACTTGCCATCACTTGTTTGTGTAAGTTCTGTGGCCTCCTGGTTTGGAACCCGCACAAAGAAACACATTCTCTACATATTCGGTTTTTGTTTTGGTCTCTGTTTTCTTGTTCAACCGAATACCGCACTTCAAAACCCATCAGCCAAACATTGGCTGAAATTCGCGCACAGATTCAATATGTTGCATACTTACTGCTTCGGTTCCTAGACAGCCCAAAAAATCTTGCTGCATCTCCTGGGGCGCTGAGGTGGGTATCTTGGTCTTTTTGCTGCGGCAGCCCATCCCACCGTTCCATCCCTACTTTGGCGGCTTGAAGGTCATCACTGATGAGGGCGCTAGTGAGAAATGGTGGGCTCACAAGGACTGGAGAAAGTTGTGGTAGCTTTTGTTGGCGTTGCCCTTTTTTCTGCGCCATTTTGGGCCAACTCCAAGTGATAGTGCCCAGCGAAAAAAACATGCATGACATTCTACCAACATGCTAGCATGCCTCCAACATCCACCGACCCCTCAGGAGTTTGCCCAGTTTGCTGGTGCAGATGGGCTGAAGAAACTGATCAACTGCCTTTGGGCGCTCACTCCGGAGAAGAGGCCCACCTTTAGAGAGCTTCAAGCAGCGATGGCTGGAGATAAAGAAATCTTGCAAGCCTTTCCAGGAGCCTTTAGTGGGAGAGGGGGCATCATGATGCATTCGATTGTTTCGGAGTGCTTCACCACCCAGAGTGTGCAACTTGAGAAATGAACCATGTACATGCACAGGCAACATGGCAAATGCTTGCAAATGAAAGCAGCCCCATCGATTCCTGCTCCCAGTGTGCTCGGTACCCTTGCAACCCCCAAGAAATATGGATACGGCCTCGCTTGTGCCCGCGCTCGAGCTTCGCTTGTGCCCGCGTGGGTGCTTCGTAGACTAAAATCGCTGACAGTCTCAGGGAAACACCCTAAACCATAAACCCTAAACCCTAAACCCTAAAGAAACCCTAAAGAAACCCTAAAGAAACCCTAAAGAAAACCCTAAAGAAGCCCTAAATGAAACCCTAAATGAAACCCTAAAGAAACCCTAAAGAAACCCTAAAGAAAACCCCAAAGAAACCCTAAAGAAACCCTAAATGAAACCCTAAATGGTTGTTCATGTTCCTTAACCCCAATGTGGGCGCAAGTGACGTCTGAGTGTGGGCGCAAGTGAGGCTGGTCCCCCACAGGGCTAGCTGCAAAGTTGGTATCTTAGTCAATTCTGATAATTCTGTGGTTTGACACGGAAGTTCAGCTTGCACCTCGCTGCAGGACTGGGTTGGCTCTCCGGGCCACTGAGTGGCCCCTTGGAGTACGTCCGGGAAGTGCGGGCGCGTCGCCCCAACCTGTCGCTGAAGTGCACAGGAGTGGTGGAGGCCACCTGGGTGACTGACCTGGTCGGACCTGGTGATGGGACCTATTCCCGTCCCCACCATGCAATCGACCCATTCAGATTACAGAATATAGCTCTACAAAGACCACCTACAACAATGGTGTCAACTCTTATCCGTGCCAGACGCACATGGACCCAATACCTTCCCCCAAAATGAGGAATGGACATGGCAGACATGGCGGACATGGCTCAATTTTTGTTGGCACTCCAAATGGTTGAATCACCCTGTCTCTGTGCGATGGCATGCTCGAACTACTGCCCTCCCAACCTGAAAAAATGAACTTGGTGCTAGATGTGCCAGGCCCTAGGCTAAAAAGGGATGTGGTCACGTTGGTTTCCAGAAAGGATGGTCTTTCCCACACTGCGCAATTGTTTAATAAATCCTCAATGGGTGGACATCGCAAAATGCTGCCAGGACCCCGCAAATTAGCATTGTTATTCCATGCGTGGATCCTTCCCACCAATTTTCCATAGTTGCCATAGTTTTTTTCTCTCCTTGCTGGCTCCCAACCCCTCATCCGCTAGGCGCTGGCCCTGTACAACCGCGGCTTCAACAGTGCAGACGTGGCTTTCCACAGCGCCAACAGCAGCGGCAGCGGAAAGCTGCTGGCTGAGGAGCTCACGGACAAGTTGAAGCAACGGAACGCGGCCATCACCGCTGAGAGCGTGGCGGATCTGATGAATCGCTACATGACCAAGGAATGTCGCCCGATTTTGATGGACTTTGGTGGGGGATGGGGGAGTACTGGAGATTTTGTTGCTGGCCCCTAGTGGGGGGTAGTTGAGATAGATACTAGCTTGCTGGGGTTCGATGACAGGAAAACATAGGAATTCGATGCTGTGTCAGGGTGCCAGCTCGCCGGGCCATATCCATGATCCCCATATTTGGCTTGGACTCGGCTCTGCCAAGCAATCAACTACAAAGCCCATACGTTTTGGTGGAAGCATCCATTCCGGGTGGACTGTTCTTGACTGCCACCAATGAACAAATCATGTGTGTAGTTTGCTTGGTCGTTTTGAATTGTGGATTATTGTGGTTGGTTTTCTAAATTTATGAGAGGGGTTCGGAATTCATGCAATGACAGTTGCATATCATCAAGGCCAGGTAGCCAACCGAGTTGTGGAAAGCCCTGCGAAGCCTCCCAACCCACTTGTGGATACAAGATCAAATTGATCAGATGACCTTTTGTGCACCCTCACCCATTCTTCGTCAGTCATGGTCAGTCTGTTGTTTCTGGCCACCGAAGTGCCACTGAATAAAGATTTGACCCCAAAGAGGCAAACCAGCAGCGCAACAAGGTCAGCAGATGACCCTGGAGCAGTACCGCATCATGGCCAAGGCTTGGGAGTTTGGGGGGCGGCCAATCGTGCACGACGTCGGGAAGATGAACTCCAGGCACTTTGTATGGACACCCAGGTGCCATGGCCCGGGCAGGGAAGGAGGCTGTAGATGGTAATTCCAAAGTCTGGAGGTGAACAGGTGAAGAAAAGGTCAGTGGATGTCAGTAGCGAGTCCAAAGCTTCTGTTCAAAAGCATTCAACAGCAGTATTTGCTTCTGTTCAAGACTTTGGCCATCTTTGGCCTTCCAGTGACCCGCCACGATTTGTAGACATTTCAGTGCAGCCCTTTGCACGGGTACAGGCAGAGTAGCACATCGCTGCAAGATGAGATTAAGGAGTTCACCGAAGCCGTGTCGAAAGCCTTCAAGTCAGCAGGCTATGGCGTGGAGGCGGTAGATAACTCTGTAGATGCTAAGAATTATGTGACTTGGCTGCAGAGGGCTAGGGTGCAGGGACCAGAGTGGCTGAAAATAGATGGAAAAAACCATGAAACACCCTATCTGTTTATCATCTTAGACAGGCGAAGAGGGGTTCTTTCATGTGGTCTTCTTTAAGTGACTTTGGATCCTGGAAAATCCAAGGAAAATCTGGTCCAAATCCTTCGTGATTTTTTCTTAGATTCGTTTACTGTAGCTTAGGTATTATCTATTTCAGTTCTATTTTGCTTTCATTGGAGGTTCGCTGCATGACATGTGTTTACAAAATGAAACTTGGAACAACAACCTCCAGGAGCCAAAGGGAAAAGCTGGCACACAGTTTGTTTTTTTTTTCATGGTTTTCTCTTAGAGATTCAAAGTTTTTTTCGAATACAAGTGTTTTCTAGTTTTTGTTTGCTTATAGATCTGCACCAAGTAATGCTAGATTAGGCTAGAAAAGTCAACTATGGGTGAAGGCCTTCAAGGCAGGGGTTCCGATCGTGAAATGTGGAGGAACAACCTTGGAAAAAACAGGAACCAAAATAGCGTGGAAAACGGGCAAAGAGCAGTGCAGCTGATGTATGGTGGGTCAGTGGACTTAGTCATATAGTTTTCTTCTGTTTTTTTGCCTAGCTTTCTTTAGCCAAATCTCGTTTTCACATGTTTTCACTTCGATTTTGCTAGCTCCAACTATTTAGAGCGGCCCTGATCAAAGCGGCCCTGTAGGGGATTCAGGACCATCAGCCAGAGGAAAGTAGGCCACCCTTGAGAGTTTTTATTTTGAATTTGAAGCCTGCTTGCGATCTTCTGCTTACACAGTTGTTTTGTGTTGTTTTAATGTCATCGTTACCATCATCTACAGCGTTGCGGATTTTCCATCGCACCGAGGAGAACTCATCAGCCTTCACGGTCAGCATGGGCAGTCATCTTTGTCGCTTGAGGGTGAGTACTTTCACCCTGGAGGAGAAACTCTTGGTGCAAAGTCCCTTGGTTCAAATTCGTTGGTTAATCATGTTAGATCGCACAGGTCAATCGTCCAGCCGGACAAAGTGGATAATTATATAATATGATCTACATGGATGCATACGTGGGTGGATAGATGATAGATGTTTGCAAAGAATCCTCGGGTTTTTGGAAAGGTGATCCGGCAGTCAGACAGCTGTGATCCAATTCAGCATGATCGTCCCAGCATGTAGAGATTTTGCATGATTTTGTATGCTTTTGTATGCAATAAAGAACAGGTCGATTGGCAATTGCACGTAAATCTGACAAATAGAAGCATTCAAATCATCCATTGCTCGTTCGGTCTGTTTTATATTCAAAAAGTCGCTTGCCGCAAACATATCAAGAGTCACCACTTAGTCACCACACCCGAAAAAGAGATGTTGGCCAAACCATGCCCAACCCGTCCTCCACAAAGGTAGAAGGTTGTGGGGCTCCTCAGTGGAAGAGCTCTTGATGCTCCAGCAGATGAACAATGATTTGGTGGAGATTTGGGGAGCTCGTGTTCCGCCACCCAGCTCCCTTGCTCATCCATAGTGGCATGCTAATGGCAATGTTTCACCGGAGCTTTTTCGGCGGTTGGTTTCTTGTTGCGATGTCGGCACATGAAATGTGACCCTTCGCTTGGTGCCGCTGGTGGCATTGTGAATTCACATGGCCACAGGCAGAATCGCTGCGTGGCACCGGGCCCGACATGTGGCAGGGAGCCAGCGGGGCGGAAAACGGGATTGGGGAACCTGAGGATGGACATCCACATGTTTGCCCTGCAGTACCCTGCAGTAGCGGTCATTATGACATCATGACCAGTTTGAAATACGGTTATGGTTTAAAGTTTAAAGGATCCCACCAGATCCAACTGGGAACTATAATGTTTATTTACAATCCACAACGTATCCGAAAGAAACAACATCATCAGCGGAGCGTTGTTCAGGATGAAGCTAGTTCTGCTTGCTTGGCCCTCACAATCGGTGGGATTCACATATCAGATGCCCCTAGATTCACCAGCCTTCACCAGCCTGCCTGAGAGCCGCTGAGGAAGCTCAAGGTTGAGTTGAAGGCTGGACCGGCATGAGCTTCACTTCATTCCGAGGCTGCAGTGCCAAAGGTAGTAAACCAAAAGTAAGGTAACTCAAAAAGGATTGTCCAGAAGTTCGAAAGTGAAGAGTTTGCGCAATCTTTGGAAAGGATGTATTTTGTGGATTCTGACTTTCAGGTGGTCCCGGCCTATAACACTAAACAATCTCAAAATAACACCCGAAAAATCACAAAGATACGATATAGATAGTTCAAACAAAGAATCATTTTTCCGATACGTCCTTGGTATATCTTGAAACTCCACAATATTGCAATTTTTGACTTCCTTTGGTAGAAATATTATATATAGATTTATTCTTGGGAAATGACATGTTGCACACATATTATGGAATATGCAAGCTTCCTATATGTCAATATATATATATATAATATAATATATAATAAATATACATAGATCTATATGTATATATACACAGTATATATAATATATATATATATATGTATATTTATACAAGACACACGCAGCTTGCATATGACTCTTGGCGCTGACGCTGACGACGCATGTATATATATATAATATAAGTATATTATACGTAGATGTATATGCATATATATGTACCTAATCCTTGCAGTTTAATTGAATATTTTATTGGTTGAGGTTGAATGTTCAGTCTGGTAAGGTTTTAAGGGTTACACATGGTTAAACTGGCTTAACCATCAAGACTTAATGTCGAATGTTCGAAAATTTCAGGTATATAGAGTTAAGTCCACCTAGAGGGCGCAGCCGACAAGAGTCAAGTATCTAAGGTCGAGCATAAGTCAAGGTTCAAGGTCTGAGGGTATGCAAGGTCAAGGGTGAAGGTTGCAGATTCGAATACGGATGAGTCAGCGTATAAGGTCCGGAGGTCCAAGATTTTAGGAAAAAATGAAAGGTTGATATAAAAAAAATATGACGGACCCCATATAAACTAAATATGAACAAAAAAATAAATTGGAAAATCTAATATTTAAATTCTAAATTCTAAATTATTTATTTTATGATATATTATTTATTAATTTAAATAATTTAATTTCGAATATTGAAATATAATATATTTGGCATAATTATTACGAGGTGAATTGAGGTAACGAAATAGATAAATTAATATATGAGGTAAATAATAAGGTGGAAAATTAAGATTTAAGATATTAGAAACGGGGTGGAAGAAAATAAATTTGTAAATATTTGGAATTGAAATTTTTGAATTATTTTTATTATAAGAAAAACAATAATATGGAAAAACATATTTTTTTGTGGCAGAATATATTTTTATATTTGTATGTGGCTGTGTGTTGATATATCGCTATATAAATGGAGAATATGGTGGTTAATTTTTAGCCGCAAAATTTGCAGTGGTCTAGATTGGAAGATTTTTTTTTCTCGATCTTTTTTTGGGCAAGCTTAACGGGAATACTAGTGAGCGCTGGATAGTGGGGCTAAAAATTAAATAGGGATAATATATTAGTTATTTTTCTTAGACTTACATGCAGATATAAAAAAGCAATAAAAAATATTTTCTGGTACGAGATTTATTTTTTTGCATTCTGTCGCTTTTATTCTAATGGAAAATGATCCAAGACATTCGATTCTAGGCTCTTACGAAAGAATTTTCTTGTAAATGGAAAAACAAATTTTTCTAGGCCGAACAATTTTTTTTCCTGACCCGGAACCAGCCCGAAATTCACATCGGAACCTCCCTGAACCAGACCGGAACCCGCAGAACCTCTTGGAACCCGGAACCCGCATTTTGGAATTTGAATTTATTTATAATATTTTGATATCATAATTTAATTATTTATAAATTAATTTTTAATTATTAAGATATTTTATGCTAAAAATTTATTTCATTTTAAATATTAAAACAACATATAAAGAAAATATATTATAAGATATATAAATAAATCTATTTATTTATTTCTAACAATTTTGAAATTATTTAATTTTAAATAATAATATGAATTATTAATAATAAATAAAAATTAATATATAATTATTTAAGTTCAATAATATTATAGAATATGAAATAAAGGAATACAATTTAAATATTTTAAATTTTATTTTTCTGATATTTTTTTAATATTTGAATTTAATTCGTTATATTTATTTCTATTTCTCAAATTTATGGAAAGAAACATAAAAATTTGATATGAACATTATTTCTATTTTAAAAATAATAAATAAGAATTTTTTATAATTTAAAATAACTATTTATTGAAAATAAAATATATATATTATGATTTCAAAGATAAGAAATCTAGAGGAGAAAATAATTATTGGGAATGATAGAAAATAGATCGAATCCATTGATGGATCAATAAATGGTTGGAAGCAGCGCAATGTAGTCGTAATAGAGTTTTTGTAGTTGTAGTTATAGTTGTAATGAAGTTGTAGTTGTAGTTGTAGTAATTGTAGTTGTTGTTGTAGTGAGAATGGGGACGAGAAAAGAAATGATAGTTGTGGTGGTAGTGGTAGTTGTAATTGTAGTGGTAGTTGTAGTTGTGGTGGTAGTGTAGTGGTAGTGGTTATGGTTGTGGTAGTTATAATGTAGGTATAACTAGGATCGGAATTGTAATTATATTTATAGTTGATGGTAGTTGCAGTGTAGTGGTAATGTAGTTGTAATTGTAGTGGTAGTGTTGTAGTGTTGTAGTATTGTAATATTTTAATTTTGTATTGTAGTATTGTAATGTTGTAATATTGTAGTATTTGATTATAATTTAATTATAATCGTAGTTTTAATGGTAGTGGTAATTGTATTTGTAATTATTATATGTTGTATATAATGATAATGATAATTTTAAATATAGTGGTAATAATTATTATAAAAATAACAATAATTAGAAGGGCAGTAGTTGTAATTGCAATTTTAATGTAGTTGTAGTCGTTGTGGTGGTAGTTATAATTGTAGTAGTAATAATTTTAGTTTTAGTTGTAGTGATGATGGTAGTTGTAATTATAGTGATCCTTATAATTTTAATATATTTATAATTATGGTAATTTTGGCAATTATTAAAATGCTAATATAATTATAATAGGAAAAAAAAATATATATATAAATATAATCAAATTTTAATTTATAATTTTATTTATGATTAAAATAAGATTATATTAAAGATATAAAATTTAATTCAAGATATCTAATTTTAATATATCTAATTCAAAAATAAATATCGTATCCCAAGGACCTTTATTTTTTATTTTTATATTTCAAATATCAATATATATACTATATTCATTCTAAATTTCTATTATAGATTAACTATATATAATTATTTAATATTTTAATTCAAAGATAAATATTCCTCCATAATACCATATATTTTATTTTTTTCATTCTTAATTTATTTCTTACTATTTTAATTATCCAAAAATATATATTTAATCATAATCAAATTATACTAATTTATAATCAATATATACAAATAAATATTTTCATTTTCTTTTAGAATAATATTATTTTATATATAATATAAATTATATTTTTAATATATTGATATATAATAAATTTATTTATATAAATTTAATATTTAATATATTATAATATCCTAGGGTTGGCCCGCTGTTTCCAACAACGTGGGCTTTCGGATGATCTCTTGTAAATAGAAAATATATATTTATTATTATTCGAATGAAATTTTGAAGCTAATGCTTCCGACAATATGGACAAATAAATCAAATAGAAAATGCACAGCCGTAAAGAAAGTAAGAAGATAAAGAAAATCAGAAGAAAGAAGATCAAATAGGAAGAAAATCAGAAGAGAATAAATGCAGGTGCCCCAAAAGGTAGGAAAGGCACGAAATATTGTCTTTTTCCAATATTTTATGACTCCGGGGGGTCGAATAATAGGCTCGCTAAACCGGCGGGTGCGGAGATCTTAGCAAATAAAACAAAAAAAATCACACGCCGTTATGGCGAATTTAGAAGTAAAACGTATCAAAATATCTCATATTCGGACCATTTTTGGAAGTAAAAATGGGAAAAAAAAGCACGGCGTTGTAGAAGTCAAAAATATTTAAAATTATCACCTTCGGAGCATTTCAAAAATTAACCCCAACCCACCAACCCACCAACCCACCAACCCACCAACCCACCAACCCACCAACCCACCAACCCACCAACCCACC
>BGPT01001973.1:1769-15196 GCA_003297045.1 Symbiodinium sp. clade C Y103 | reverse complement strand
AATTCCCCAAAAAGTGGCGGAATTTGGGGATTTCGGACCCTGGCGATTTGCGCGCGGCAGCTCTTGTGTACCCAAATCGTAATATTAGTAGTAATAAATAATATAAAAAATCAAAAATCAAATTTATTTTCAATATAATATACATGTTTATATATATATATATATATCAATTTATATACATATATATATATATTTATAATCTATTTTTGGTATAATATATACATACATTATAAATTATTTTATAAATATAATTATATATAGAAATTAATATTTCAGCCTTTCATATTTATATATTTCTTTGCGGATTTTTCTTCCCATATATATGTTTATATTAATTTATATTTATAATGATCTATGATATCTAATTTGCGAATATATTTGTTATTTTGATGAATTCCAAAGCCAATCTCTCAAAAGGGACAACTCATATAAGTAATCATCGCAAGCAGAATTGCTTTTAAGGAATCTTTCACTCGACTCGATACTCACAAATAACGGCATTCATCGGAAATATTTTGATCAATGCTTAGGTGTTGTTTACTTATATATGTATAGTTAACTATATATATATATATACACATACATATTTAGTTAATTGATTATATATATATAATTAATTAAATGCATATGTATATATAGGCTTGTCCTGGGTCTTGGAATTACCTACAACAAAGTGGGATGTTAGCGTTCCTTGAACTCGCTGAAGCAGTTGATGCACACGCGGGGTGGGGGGGGGGTTGGGGGGGGGGGGGGATGTTAACGTTCCTTGAACTTGCTGAAGCAGTTGATGCTACGCACACGCGGGGTGGGGGGGTGGGGTGGGGTGGGGTGGGATGTTATCGTTCCTTGAACTTGCAGAACAGATGATGATGATGATGATGATGATGATGATGATGATGATGATGATGATGATGATGATGAATGATGATGATCGATGATGATCGATGATGAGATATATCCGCGACAAAATTTCGTCACGGAATCAACAGTTTAAACCAAGCTAATTCGAGTTTCGGTAGTTCCAAGAGCGGGGACGAGGCTATATATACATACAATCATGTATATATATATATGTATATATATATATATGTATATATATATATATGTATATATATATATGTATATATATATATATGTGAGATTTTGAGAAAAAGAATTAACCTCAATCCAAGAAATGTGAATCATGATGAATCTTGCAAACAAACTCGCAATTGATCACACAGAAGCCCACGGGTGGCCGACTTGTGCAAAAGAATCGAGGACACAGTTCTGGAAGCCAAGCCGGGTCAACCTGCTTGAGGTCATCTGAAATCCATCTCTCCATATTATCTTGTGATCCTCTATTACTAGCCAAGAGAACAGCCTGAGTATGACATCATAAATTTACACAAAACAAATTAAATGCTGTTTGATGGAGAGTCTCAGAAAAAGCAAAACGTCGCGAATCGCAACCCCAGGCTGGTCCGCCTACGGAAAGACCGGTTCAAGAAGGGGAGTGATTCGCAGGATCAAGCAACAGACCCTATTTTGCTAGCTGCGATCGTTTCAAAATCTAAAATTGGGTCAGAGAAACCGTGCAAACATCACCAAATGACTTTATGTTGAGCACAAAGATCATGCGATGCGTGGATCCAAATGCACAAACTGCTGTGCCGACAATTTGGAAGGAAATAAGGTGAAATGAATAAGATTCAACACGAACTTGTGACGAAAGAAAGACTTTCAAGAAGTTTGAAGAAGTATAAGGATGCTTAAGATGTTTGAGATCCGCCTCGGTGACGACTCGCAAATAGCTCTTGGCCGTGATGACCAATTCATTGTAGATGACGCAGGGCCTGAAATGGCGAAGGCTGCAACGGCAACTGCTGGGAAACAACAGAGTCAGTCAGCCTTTTCGGCTTCAGACAATTGATGCATCCATGATCCAGGATGATCCAAGATGATGCAGGATGATCCAGGGCTACAACGGCGGTAGTTGACGCCGATGAAGGACACTTGTAGGATGCAACTTGGCCTCCTGAATGGCCCAAAATGATTACAAGACTCACGACTCTACTGAAGTGTCGTCAAGACAGAACCGCGTATTCAGATTGACTTCATCTCCTGTCTTGAGAGAAAAGTTCGGTACGAATTCTGATTCACTTCATCTCGGCGCGCTGACTGCGTAAAGAGGCCCTGTCATGTGCTTGTGTAATCTTGCAGTGAAGGCTAGACATGCAGCATTGATACTGCGAAGTCAAGTAGGATGATTAAAAAAAATATTGAACATATTCAAAAGTGATTCGTATGGCATCTTATGGCTTCAGAGTGCCTTCAAAAGGCACCTCCGCACTGTTGCCCAATTCTTTGGCCTCGGGAAATCTCTCAGTCTGCTTGCCGCACCTCCCAATGGTATTGGAAGTAAGCTGAGTTAAAGGCCCTCCGCAGCTTGAAATCTGCGTTGCTCCCCAAGCCTCTGTGTACGGCTTTCTTTGATGGAATCTGTTTCTGTTGCGGATCCAAACTGAGGGACTCACTTGGTGCAGGACATCCTTCAACTGCTTCCGAATTGTGACCTTGTTGCAGCAATGGGTCTCCAACTGCATCAGCAGACATCAGCTCAGAAAGATTGAGACTCGAGGTCTGCACTGCTTTTTCGAGTGCTGCATGATTGAGACCATTTTGTGAAGCAAACACCTGACACAGCAAGACCAAGCGAATAAGCTGACCGCACCATGGACACACAAATTGCATCAAATTGCACGAAAGTCTTTTGACTTACTGGAGCAGTAGCTGGCCTTTTGGTGTTGGTGCTTCTTCCATTGGATGAATGCAGACAGAAGGGAGAGATGATCACCATCCTCGCAGCGTTTCGAGCTACAATCGCTTGGCACAGGTTTGCAAGTTTGCATTCGCTCTCAAATGTGCAATTTCAAAGTCCTCGTGCTCAAACGCCTTGGTTTGAGCCCCTTGGTAGACTGGATGCAACCATATGCAACCTGTGTTTCTCAATTTTGCCTTCGCGCATTTCCAATTTAAGAACCCAACTCTGCTTCGATGTTGCAAAGATCGGGGCATCTGCTGACAGCATGGCAATAATACCTGTCACTGCAGGTCTGCATTCAAAAGATTTTGCTGAAGCTCTAAACCCAAATGCTGCACAAATCAAATCTTGAAGAACATTGAAGCACCACATGCTCCAAGACAGGCTGAGTTTCAGTCTTAGGATCTCCGCAGTGCAGTCAAATTCGAAGGACATGTTCAAACAATAAGCGTACCTGTGCTGAGATCAGACAGCGCTCTTTGTTGCTAGAATTCCAATCTCAGGGCACAAGGGATCAAGTGGCATCATTGCCAACTTTCTGCCCAGGTCGGTCAACTCCTCAAAGCAGTGACCAAGGATGACCAAGGATGTATTTTATGGCATCTTATGGTATCTTTTGATCGTTTTGATCGTTTTGATGAGCATGCTGCGATGTCTGCAACAAGAACGAAGGAGAGAAGGTCTGGTGAGGTCCGCGTGTGAGGCCCAAGCATCCTTGGTGTCCAATGCCCCGATGCGACAGAGAAAGTGGGCAGCTTTCTCCAGCGCCTCTCGCGGCGGTCTGTCCACCTGCCAGCTTCCACACAAGCCCTGGGAAAAAGCGAAGGACTCTGGTCATATCTAGTTCCACGATGTCCAAGGACCACCACGATTTTGAGAGATGCTGATAGAACACCGTGTCTTCAATGAAATTATCGAGTCTCTCATTCTGATGAACTTGATGAGCTGAGCAGCAATGTCACTGAGCTTCTCGCCAGAGGAAAGTCGACTATCTTTGAGATTCCTAGGGCCTGCAAAGAATACCATGGAATCAGGATAAAGCGTCATGTCAAAAGCATGGCAAAGCATGGGAAAGGTCAGTCCTTCAAGTCCATATAGACAGATGCCATATCAACGCGGAGAATCTCTGCTGGCGTTTGTGCCAGCAGTTTGTCAAACTCTGACCTGGCGCTGGCGCTGACACCCGACCGAAGACTCTTTGCCTTCTCCTTCTATATATATATATATACACACGTATATTTTGTGTATATATATACATATATACATAATCATATATATAATTATATATATAACTATATATATAATTATATATATAACTATATATATATATATAATTATATATATATAATTATATATATATAATTATATATATATATATTATATTATGTGTATATCAAGAAGAAAACTGCAAAATGATGCTTGAGCAAACATGACTGAGGGACTCCACATACAAACGAAACACCTCTCCAGGAGCTTCGCGGCCTGAAAATCTACAGTTCCAAACTGCTGAGATCTGCTGAGAATGTCAACACTGTCAACATCTCAAAGAACACGTGATCATTGGGAAGTATTGGGAAAGTGGTTGAAACATGTTTGAAAAGCGTTGAAACTTCCTTCCGTAGCTTGCAACGATGTGGTATGTGATATGTGTGGTACACTTTGCTGAGATAGACCCAAATAGAGCTTTGCAAGTATTGGATATTCTTTGGTGCTACAAAGAGAAAAGCTCAGCAGCTTCCTGTGGTATTTGTTGCCTGGCGCGTGCCTGCTCGACCAGCTCGTTGCAGAGCAGAAGCTTGCGAAGTGGGTACCGTCCTGCAACATGTCGCTATCCCGCTATCCCGATTGAATGTAGATGACTCTTAAATTCCTGATATACCTTGATCGCAATGCCATGATGGATCATGAATGTCCACAATTCAACACTTGTCAAACTCAACGCCATGTGCAGAGGGCCTGAGCATCTGGACTCCGGTCTGAGGGTGACTCATCTTCAGTTTCATCAACCCCGTGTCCTCATTCAATCTGAAATATTCTGAAATCTTGTTGCAGACGGAATGCACAAACACCCAACCTGCCCACAATGTTGTGCGAGTCCCGTGATGCTGGAAGCCAAAAGGGAAAAACACGAAAAGCTATTGCTTGTTTTGCAGATCAAGGTTCTATGACATATCGGATTCCTGAAATTGTGATGGAAGTCTCGGCAATGTTGGTAGCGAGAACAATCTTGCGGCACCTCGCTGACACGGTGCAGTGACATTAGCAACGTGGTTGAATATGTGCTGATCTGGCTGAAACCTGTGCACTTGCGTGCAAAGTGCAAGATGTTGGCTAGGCCCAAAACCCCGGAGGGGTTTGCTGAAACACCAGCTCCTCGAGAAGTCATTGCTTCAGGAACCAAATCTAGATCACGTTGCATGGGTGACTCCGACCCTTGCTTGCCTTGCTCTCCCTGCCTGCTGATCAAACGGCAAAGAAGAGTAGATTGGTCTTATCAAGAGGTTCTGCACCTGCGAGTACGGTGTCATCAATGGATATCAATGGGACAACCCATGGTTTGGAGCTTGGTGCCACTCAAGTCACTAAAGAGTCGCCTTCTGAAAGGTTGGCCACAAGTTCACGCCATTGTAGAAGTCACCTGCGTGCTGCATGTGGGGCAACAGGATAAGGATGTTGGGATATGTCAGGACTTTTTCTTTCCAACAAAAAGATACAAAAAGAGTCTGGCCTTGTTGAACAACCTTCTTGTCAGGGTTTTCTTGCCTGCACCATGCACAAGCGGCAATTTGATTGAACGCAAGATGAATACTGGTCCGTTGCCTTTCTTTGGCCAACATCTCCTAGACATTTCGGCGTTGCGAGAGCTCACCACTAAATCTCACAATGATGGGTCCATGGCTCCTGTTTCTCTTCCAGGAGCCTGTGCAAGTTGTCAATGTCATCTTGGCCAGGCCTCACTACAAATCACAATTTAGTTGCGCCGGTGGCAGCTGAACTTGCAAACTCCCGTGTGGCAGGGGGTCTGAGAGCAGTCTCAGGAGCACAAGGTCCAAACAAGAAAACGAGAACATCTCCGGGAGGTCGAGAAACATGCAGCTGCAAAACGGCAACCAGGGCAGCCTGAGCAGAAATTTCAGCTACCACTCTTGACAAGAGTGCAGCTTGCACAAGATCAACAGCAGGTCTTCTGTGCATGAGCATGCGTGGCTAAGGCATTCGCTTTTAAACATCATGAATGTCATGTCCTGCCCACTTTTCATTCAGCCATGTCCACTCTGCGCACCTCTAGAACGTCTGGCTCTGGCGATGGCGTATAGAACACTTGCCTGTGTCCACATGTGTCCACCAATTCAAGAGTCCAGAGCCAACTTTGATTGAACTCGGTGAAATTGATTGAAATTGCACAATTCTTGGTACAGTACCTCAAGCAAACTCAAGTAGTAAAGTGGTTGAACAATGTTAAGCAAGAAAGCCAAGAAACACAGCATGTTGTCGTCCAGGAACCTGGATGAGTTTCACCTCCTCAAATTCATATTATGAGGCGCAGGATGATGCACTTGAAAGGGGATTCGATAGAATTACCATATCTACAACATTTTGCAGCAACAAACAGGACCTAAAGACTGTTGCTGCTAGTCCTTGCTGCCAAAGAAATTCACGAAGGGTGCAGCATGGATAGTCGCTGACATCACAACGACCTGGAGGTGCTGGGTTCGTAGACCGACAAATTGCAGCACCCAAAAAAAACGCCCCGTAGTGTATTTACATATTAATATAGATGGCTACAGGATGTTACAGGCTATCATGTTCAAGTAACAAAGACATACAAAGACATGTCAGCAGACTATCAACAAATGCTGTATCCAGATGTGTCCTGGGCAGCATGCTCGAAGCCCCGGCGGATCGTCTTGATCCAAGGCCTGAAAAACCCAGAGCTGCAGCGCCAGGAGGGACCAGCACAGCATCACTGCAGAGCCTTCTTCACGAGTCCAAGCAGCACATCTGTGTGGATGCTGCGCCTCAAGTCCAAACAATTCCAAACCGTCCATTCCGTCCATTCCTCAAAACATCTCAAAACATTTCTCTTCCATTTGGTTCTGGCAATTCAGGAGAAGACTCGTGTGCTTCGTCCAAAATGACAATGGAGGAGCCACGAATGCCAGAACGGAGACCTCTGAAATGCTAATGATAAAGTTAACAAAACAGCTCAAATTTGCCCATCATCTCAGGAGTTTGGATGGCACAATCACTGCGACACCATTCAGCAATGGCTCAGTCGGACCTCCAGCTGCCGACTCTCTGACAAGCATGCCATCAGTCATGTACCTTCAGCTCTTTTGGATTCTATGCCTATTATTCAACGGGGAGATGATGCATTACAGTAGTCTGCACGGTTCATACGACAGTGACACGCTCGCACGCAAAGAAAAATGGAAAGGCATCCTTAAATCATCCTTGAATAAATCTTCCCTCAGGTCACTTGATTCTGGTCTCTGAGGATGTGCGGTTGGAAAATCGCACGTGATAACCTACCAAGCCTGTTCGTAGCACTTCAGCTATGAATTTGGCAAGCACAAAACAAAAGAAAACATATACTGACAGTATTCACCCTGTTTGACTTTGCAAACGTGCTTGATAAGATGGTCTCAAAACACGTGCTGTAGGCCTCCTACTTCACAGCCAAGTTCTGCAGCCACTCTATTAGCAACCTGTCGAGACGACACAAGCTTTGCTAGTCACCACTGCATCTACATCTAGACGATGGTCAATGTTCTGACATTGCGCATTGTTGCACTGTTCTTCTGCGAATAGACACATATCAGGTCATATCAGTACATATCTCTCTCATCATCCTTTGGTGATGTTTCCATCTCTCGTTTTGGCATCTCTGCATCATTTTTGCAGCCGGGGCCAACACAGAGATTGCTGCAATGCGGCGAGGCTGTGTAATTGAGATGCTTCCGGGTCGATTCGAGACATGCTCTTCGTAAAGAAATCGAGGCACCTGAGCCGGACAACATCTCAGCAACTTACTTTCCATGATCTTCCATGCTTGATATTTATTGATATTTGTTAGATGTAGATGGATCAATATGGATCATCTTCTGTGCCGCTTGACTTTCTATTTCTACATATTTCATAGTATATCAGTGCAGGGGGGAAGTGGGCCGAAGGAACAAGTGACGCATAATTCTGTAGTCGCTCAGCACAGAGCTAAAACATTGTGAGTTTATGCGATTTTCAACGATCAGGAGATTAGCAGTTCGACATCAGCCGAGCAGTCCAAGCATGTCCAAGCCCAACTGAATGCATTTCCTTTGGTGTGATATGGTGTGATTTGGCGCCTGGGTTGTCTTCCCACTGCCAGTTTCACCAACGAGGACAACTACTCGGTGTTGCCGCACTGCTTTCACAATGTCCTGTCAACTTTATTCAAATTCTGTGCTCTTGAGATCTCTTGAGTCCTAGCAGTCCTCTCGGTAAGAAAGAATTGGGAGGTCAGGTGTCTTGATGGCCTTGGTCAGAGAGAATTATGTGTGTATCCTATACAGCCATATGTCCGGTCCGTTTAAAAACTCCCTGCATTTCCAGCGTCGTACAGCACTGCCACAGTAGGATTGAGTCATATTCAGTCTACCGTAGTCCACCTTAATCCACGTATCTGTTCAGTCTTTGAGATCGCAGCACGTGGCCGCTTCCACGGTCGCTCTGTAGAGTCCATCTCAAGTGAAGTCTCACAGTTTCCGGGTGCCACGCCATGGCATTCAAAGGCTTAGATGCTTTGAGATCTTTGAGATGTTTGTTTAGGTGCTTAGATTGATGTTTAAGATTGTTTAACATTGTCTGACATTGTTTGACCATGTCTCATGGGCCATAGATACTTGTCATGTTGCTCAACATGGCTCGTGTTGTTTACTCTGAGTGTTAGCTCAATGTTTGATTTTGGGGGGTCAAGAGACACAAGTCACTGCATACCTCCACCGGTCAAACAAAGCTTGTCCACTCAAGGCTTTCCTTTTAAACCATGATGCACAAGCAAATACAGAAACTTCTAGCAGCAATGCTACTGTTCTCTAAGATATTGCTTGATTCTCTATGAACAAGGCGTCTGCGAGGACTTGACTACTCGCACTTCAGGACTGTGCTTCAGGTTCAACCTGCCATCTTCACAAACACGGTTGAACATGTACAAAACCCCCCAAAGAAGTATAAAGAAGTTGTTTATGTGCGCACTATCCCATGTTTTTTTTCCCGCGCAGCGTGACATCCACAGCTACACCTACAAGAAGTTGCTCAGTCGGGAAGGATGCTTTGCCTGAGCTTAACATCACTGAGTTCTCAGAATTCAGAATTCTGTGAGACGATGTTTTAAACATCTTTAAACATATTGTTCAAAGATTGGTCAAACTATACCAAGTTTGCAATTTCAATCTGGTGCCTGGACCGAGATCGACCTGACGACCATTGCTTCACCTGAGCTAGACAATGTCTGCATCTGTCTGCATCTGAGTATTCTGAGTATGTTGCGATTGAGGCTTTAGAATGCTGTGGAGTTTTCTGTAGATGTGTTGCTCACAAAGCTGGGGAAACATGTAGGGCTTTGCAGCCTTTCTCACTATCCCATCTGCTTAAAAATGGGTAGACTTTGGGCTAACATCTTCATGAATCTTTGACATGTTGAATGAATTGAAGAAATGAATTGAAATGAAGCAGGGCTGGCTCCCTGTCTGCTCCGTGATCACTGGGAGACGGACTGAATGGGAGAATCGTCAGCACATTTTGTGAAAAGCCTTTCACAATCTTGGTCAGATCTGTCTTGTACAAGATCTTGTCAAACACTGAAGAATATAATGGAATGTCATTGTTTTCCATAATATATGGCCATGCTTCTCTATGCTTCTGTGAAGCATCTTTCTTAGCCATCATAGTACATCCAGTTATGCTTTTGCTAAGCGACGCCGCAGACACATGCGTTGCAACTCAACGCACTTCAACTCGCACCTGATTCTACGGGACCGAAGAGGTCCTGTCTTCCATCGCATTCCATGGTCGTTTCGATTTGTTTTAATGATCACTGATGATGGACATCGCAATGGACATCAAGACGAAGCATAGTTCTCACAGTCTTGCTCTTCCACGAATATTCGCAGAGTCAAACCATGCTCGTTGGAATGGATCGTACATTGGATACATTGGCTATGTGGCTATCTCAATTCTGTCCTGAGGAAGTTTTGGAGCGTCTCGAAGGGCCAGGTTGACCTCACAAAAGGAAAAGTCACATGTACCAAGGTGCTGAAATCTGCTGCATAAGCAGTGAACATTTAGGCACATCATGACACATCTAAGGGGTACAATGTACACAATGTAGAAAGTCAAGCACGAAGGATATGGGTGTGACATGGGCAGAAATCAGGGCTGATCTGTGTGCGGCATTGAGTTGTGTGCCTGCGACATTTTTTGCCGACAGGCACCGTTCTCTTTCATTGCCTCCCAAAAGCAACACTCATGAAGGAACATGAAGGAACATGAAGGAACATGAAGGAACATGAAGGAACATGAAGGAACATGAAGGAACAACATGGCATGATTTCGATCCAACAGTTCAACAAGTGCCTTTTGTTCTTGACATTTCTTGACACTTGATGACGCTGGTGCCTCACTTGCCATGGCCTCGATCTTCTGAAGAACCTGAGTACTGTCAAAACATGTCAAAACATTTGCAGGAAAAGGATGGAAAAGGCACAGAAAAGGCACAGAAAAGGCACAGTGCTGTTGTCAGTGACTCCTGCTGAGATGATGCAGCGATTTTGACAAGCTTGAGGAGAATGCTTCCTCACTCGGAGGTGGTGGTTCATCATCCAAATTCGGGACTGTGTACCTGGGTTGGAAACGGAGAGGTGTGACTAGGGGAGAAATATCGCGAAGTGCACTAGCGAAGTGCACTGCACTTGCTCTTCGTACTTGGATCACAAGTGGGTTGCATGGACAAAACTAGGTTCAAAGCGTTTTGGCCTCCAGCACCATTTCCTTGACTGGATCATACTGAACCTGGCAGGTTGTATCCCTCAAGCAAGCTTCCAAGAAAGATGCAACTCAAGCGTCAAAGCACAAAGGGCGACCCGTTGGAGTCTGACATGGTCTCTCGAAGGTTCTTCACGAACTGACCAAATTCGCAGGCTCCGCATGTAGATGGATTCCAACATCACCCTTTCATCAAAGAGAGCGAGAAGATCAGAAGATCACTTTACGATACGTTGCGGACATATCAGGAGTCGTTTTCTGCTTTCTGTTGCTCTGCCTGCTTAAAGACAGTCGGGTGCAATGGGTGCCGCAACTTTGTGCAGTGCCATCCATAAGCTGCATCAACCTGGGTCACGAGTCTGTGAAGCTTGGTAGCCCGGAGGACTTGAGCGAATCTATTGGCATATTTAGCATTTTCTATCAATTCTGTCATCCACTGTTTATTCTTGATGAGCTATATAGCTGCCAGCTAGCCTCACATATCGGATATCAAAAACACCTTGATTCAGTACCCTGAGGTCAACACAGCAGAGAGGCGCATAAATACAGATTGCACTACGGCTGCAAAGTCAGCCCGCAGTTCCTACATTAGGATTTGGTTCAGAACGTCGGTTTCCCCACTGGTGCACAAGCCATTTGGTTGACAGCTATGGAATGGTTTGGATGACCTGAGAGTAACATGCAGGTGGTGACAAGTGATGCATGACTTGGATGATACGCACCCAAATGAAAGATTGTACCAGAATACAAACAGAAACTAGTAACAACTAGAGGTTTACAGTATAATTAGTAACTTGAGACAAGGGGATGGATTCAATTTGGGTTTGATTTCTGCTTGATTTCTACTTGATCGCGAGCTGCGTTGCGATGTCTAAGTTGTTTAAGTCTATGTCTATGGGAATCCGAAGACCTGCAGCACACAACCGCGCTGCTATTTTGACATCGGCGACAAACATCTATGGCCAACAAACAACATTAAAATACATGAGAAAACTATGGAAAACTACTAATTAAAGTTGGCATTTGGTTTCTTGGGACCAAGGAAAATATGCTGCGGTATACAGACCCAGCAAGAAATTCACGGAGTAAAAGGCATTAGTTAAACAATGTTAAACAATATTTCATGTCAAAGCAAGTTCATCTGGTTTCAATGAGGATGGTTTGACCAACAAAAAACATAAACACTGTAACAGATCGATCACGCATGGCACAACTATCGTTACATGTCAAAAGCTTCCAAGGGCAGCAATTCTAAAACGGATATGGAAGATCTTGACACTGCCACACTGCTGCCCGTTGCAAGCGCTAACTGCCTTTCTGGAAACCCGTGATAGTTACCCTATTGTTTCCATTCTCACGTCCAAGAGCTCACCCTTCTTTGCAAACCATACAGTAGCAAATAACTGAGTGGAATACGAAGCCGTCACACCCTTTGAAGTTTCGCTGCGAATCAGCAGAGTCAAAACATGCGGAGACCAAATTTCCACTATAGACCACTGACTGAGAATGACTAGAGATATGCTGATATGATATGCTATGATAATACGAGTTATGATTTGCTATGTGAAGCAGCTGCTGGGCTGCACCAAGCCTGCGCTCCAAAGATGCCAGAAGTTTTTTGAGAAGCTGCGGTTGCACGCCATCTTTCGAAGCGCGCGTCATGGCAATCACCAGTGAAACACGTGCCAAAGTGCCGTGAAACAGTGCGAATTCTGCGCTTGAACAGTCCAAATAATATAGAATCATGATTGCTTGAAGAAAGTCCTGCCAATATGCAGGCATTTGATTGGACTCTCAGTGTCTCATTGCGGACAGCCAAGAATATCTGGTTCCGTTTGTGGCTCTACCTTGGGACCATTTTTGGTATATGCTGAATAGATCTCAACAGCAGTTGCAGCCATCGAGTGCTGCGCAAATCATATCTCTGGTCGGGGTCTCACTCATCTGGAGCCGGCGGCTCTTCCAAAGAACCCTGCGGCTCCTCAACCTCTCCTGGGTCCTCCAATGAAGGTTCAAGTCACAGTTGCAGCGGTGAAAAGCAACCCACAGTGATGTCGGGAAGGTATGCCATCTCCCAGCCAGGGTCTGAAAATTTTTGAGCCATGGATTAACTAGAATTATTGAGTACCACTGCGTCTTCACAGGTAGATCAGCTACAACTTTCGGCCAATGTCCAAGGGATGTCAACTTGGGTCGACCCTCCTCGGGCTCGTCTTGGACATCTGGAGGTGCCATGGGAAAGAAATTGCTGCTCACAGCTCCGAGACCATAACCAACCTCAAAAAGGGGCTCCGAGACCACAATGACCAACTATATATTATACAAAATTATACAAAGTTTGAATATTATTGTACATAGTTCTGTATATGTATGTAATATATATATATATATATATGTATATATAATATACACGCATGTATTGAGAGAGAGAGGGATAAAAAAAATAAGCCCAAAGAATATCCCCAACAGCAACAACAAAAGTGAAGAGTCATCAAATGCCTTCCGCAATCATCAGGAAATTGCCCGCATCTCATTTTTCTCACCTTTTCAAAAGCGCGGATTTCCGCCAATTCTGCCGCATATATCTCTTCTGATTTCCGCC
>BGPT01001972.1:76326-100898 GCA_003297045.1 Symbiodinium sp. clade C Y103 | reverse complement strand
TGTTTTTGTGGTGTTTCTGATCTGATTGACCCATATCTTATGAACATGATGCTGGTAGGTGATTTTGTAGGGCGTTTTGTAGGTGCTTTGTGAGTTTGAACTGAAGCTTGTTTATTTTGAGAGTCACTGCGTTTTTATTCCGTGTCTCTTCGAAAGGAAGAGAAGACTGAAGTTGTCCAAACCTGTGTNATTTTGAGAGTCACTGCGTTTTTATTCCGTGTCTCTTCGAAAGGAAGAGAAGACTGAAGTTGTCCAAACCTGTGTGGTTTGGCTCAAGTCTGAGCTGTGGAAAAAGAGCTGACCGCCGCTCTTGCGTTTTTCATAGGGTTTGCATCTCCGAGCCGAAAATTGCGTCAAATTTGCAAACTCCCCTTCTTCGGAGTGCAGTACCGCCAAACAAGAGCGGATCCAAGACAATTGTGAGCATTTAGTCCAGGGATAAGACCAACTTAGTTAAATAGATATGGTCCCTGAGTTTGATCCAACCTCGTCCAGGAAGTTAACTCTGCCTAAAGTCAAGGCTCGGACGTGTTGAACAATGCAAACCTGGCCTGAAGGAGAAGCTGAAATGATCTCAACGTTCTCATTCAACATGCGTATCACCCGGCAGCGCACAAAGAATTGCGTTTGAATGAAGGTTTCTTGTGGTTGCGCACAACTCTTATTAAATGTATGATGGTGAATGGGAACTGGAGGAGTTTGGACAGAGCATATCTGACCTTCAAACCATGGTGGACCGTTCAGCACTGAGAAAGCGTGTCCATCACAAGTGCCCGGCTCTCAGTACCGCACCGAGACGAAATAGCAGCCACAGGAGACATAGAGCTGGCCAGATAACGTTCCCAGGGAAAAAGGAAGATAGTGAATGAACAGGCTGAAGGTATCATGCTCGTAGCAATGCCCCGTTAGGCAATGCAACTGCCAAGCCCTGCACGTAAGTGTCCAGCGTCACTCCAGTTCCAGCTCTCATGACTCCCGCTTCCAAGGGAGAAGGCCTCTGATGGCAGCTCTTCAGTGTGTATCACCTGTCTCAGATGTGTCAATCTAAATCTATTGATAAGAGCATCAGTAGACCCCGGTCATCACATAGAACCCTGCAAATTCTATTTCTCAGATCTCCCCCTCTTAGAGCGTCTTGAAGGTCGCTATCTGCGTAGCTTTGACTTTTTGTCAGAGAACAGGCCTTTGCTGAAGGAAAGCGTGATGATGTTGTCAGCAATTGCTCAGAGCTACGCTAGAAGGCTGCGTCGTGTGACCATCTAGAAGCTTTCCAAGCCGAGAAGGCACTACCTGCAACTGAGTCTGCGAAAGATCAAGCAGAAGAAGGACGATGCTCCAATCATCTTGCCTGGCACCTTGATGCATCGCTTTCGTGATCTGGCCAACATCAGGGAGGGCTGCACAAAAAGCACGTTCCGGGTTGCACTGATGCAGAATCCGAGTTTCTGGCCGATCTGCAAACAATCAAGTCTCTACACAAATATTCGCCAGTATTGACACGCTTAAGGGCGTCTCATACTTCGAAGAGGTGAAATGGAGAAAAAGGTGGTCCTGGATCAAAGCATCCAGTTCAAACAACGACGTTAATGGTCAAGACCGAAAGATCTTAACCATGCTGTTGTAGTGGCGTCTCTCGTCAGATGCCAACACATTCTGCAGGCGCGTGCTCCTGCAACACCGGTGGGTACAGCGACAAGCTCAGCTTTGGTTGGCAAAGTTCATCCTTTGAGAGAAGCATGAAAACGTCCAAAACCATCCTAAAGCATAGTCATCCAGTGTTCACGACATTGATGATTCAAAGTGTCACGAGCAGCCCTTCAGTACACAATGGGTGCACAATCCTCGGCGGGCACCTGCATTCCCATTTTCACTCCCTTTCAACGAGAGTTGATCCCGAAGATAACCTTTCTTCCGGCATTGCAAGCAAAGGTTCGTCTTATTCTTGAAATAAACCACCTTGTGAAGAATGTCTTCAAGGATTGTTTGCAAAAGAAGGGTCACAGCGATCAGCATGTGTCAACTGTGTGCAAATGATCAAGTGAAACAAGATGTAACTCATGGGACATGAGGGAATTTCGTTTCTGTGATCATGCAGAGTTTGTTTCAGAAACAACATGCTGTCGACTGAACTTGAGTGAGTATCTGTTCTTATCAACATGTACACTGTACACGTTGTTTTTCAGGGTGTAGTGCGGCATGAAAGTAAGTAGGGACAGTTGAAAGGCATCATTAGACATCTTTTTTTTGCTCGAAATCAGCGCACTCTGGCACAAGGCCTGTGTCGCTAGACAAATGAATGAAACTAGAACAAAAATGAACCAAAAAGAAATGGCAAAGGAAGTAGCAACACCGGTATAAGGTCAAATCACGCTCCATGGGTAGAATCAGTTTAAAGAAAAAGCAAGCAAATGTCTGCTTCCCGTAGCGAAATCCAGTATCGATGCAGATGCAGCTGCGATTTCCTTGTACTGCTCTTAAATATACAGCGTAAATCCAGTGTCCGAGCACTCATGCCTCCCGCTACAATGTGGCGGGAGAAGGTCTCTGACGGCAACTCTCTGGTAACCTTGTCTCAGATGCGCCAATTAATCTGCTGAGGATAACACATCGATGAACCAAGGTCATGACACAGAGTACACCAAGAGAAGCAAAGCCATTTGAAAATTGCAATCGGCATGTCGACTCATACCGGAAGCAACAATACTGCGTCATTCCCAATGAGCAGTGAAACAGCGTAGTTCCTGAAGCACCATATTTCCCACCCCCCCCACGGGGGGTGGGTTTCAGGTGCAAAGGCACCGAGATGTATAGGCCATGCTTGCCATCTCTGTATAGGACTCTGCAGAAGCCGAGCCGGGGGAGGATCCACTCACCGAGCATGAAAATGCCCAAGATGATCTCCTCACCCTTGCTCTTGGCTCTCATAGAGACGTCTTGGTACCCATGCGCTCTAANGGGGGAGGATCCACTCACCGAGCATGAAAATGCCCAAGATGATCTCCTCACCCTTGCTCTTGGCTCTCATAGAGACGTCTTGGTACCCATGCGCTCTAATGACTCCCTTGTTGTGCAGTGTCGCAATAGGACGCATGGGGTTGTAGTCCAAATTTCCACAGCCTCTAGGCTATGAGGCATCTTTCATCCTTGTTTCACCTTATTTTCACTTATGTTCCTTTTCACTACAGGGCTGGCCTGTATCGCCGCTAGGCATTTCGCCACCCTCCTTCTGTTGATGATTCTATGTGCCACCCCGCCTCCGGGCAGTGAGGCATGGTTATAATTTGCTCAGCGGTGAAGCGGTAAGGCAGTGTGGCAGTGTGCAAATTCGTGGTGGAGCTGTATGCTACGTGGCTCAGCCGCGTTCAGGTTAGTTTGATGGTGCATCGGGGTAAGTATACTCCATGGCTTCCTAGGGTGCACTTTGGCACAGAACTAACAACACAACAACAAACGAAAGGGAAAGGCCAGAACAATCACAAAGCCGGAACAAAGGAAAGAGAAAAGGGGGGAAAAGTGAGAGAGGAAGGCAAGGATGAAAGTGAGCGAGTGCAGATCAGGGCGAGAGGATGGTGTGAGGCAGGGGTCAGCTTCGTGGTCCGTACTAGTCTTGTGAAGACATCAGGTTATACAGCACGTCTTGCTTAGTTAACCAACGAACACACTCCTTTTTCCTCGCTTCGCGATTNGCTAGGCATTTCGCCACCCTCCTTCTGTTGATGATTCTATGTGCCACCCCGCCTCCGGGCAGTGAGGCATGGTTATAATTTGCTCAGCGGTGAAGCGGTGAGGCAGTGTGGCAGTGTGCAAATTCGTGGTGGAGCTGTATGCTACGTGGCTCAGTCGCGTTCAGGTTAGTTTGATGGTGCATCGGGGTAAGTATACTCCATGGCTTCCTAGGGTGCACTTTGGCACAGAACTACTCGGCCCAGGCAGTTGTTCTACTTACAACACAACAACAAAACAACAAACCAACGAAAGGGAAAGGCCAGAACAATCACAAAGCCGGAACAAAGGAAAGAGAAAGGTAAGGGGGGAAAAGTGAGAGAGGAAGGCAAGGCTGAAAGTGAGCGAGTGCAGATCAGGGCGAGAGGATGGTGTGAGGCAGGGGTCGGCTTCGTGGTCCGTACTAGTCTTGTGAAGACATCAGGTTATACAGCACGTCTTGCTTAGTTAACCAACGAACACACTCCTTTTTCCTCGCTTCGCGATTNGCTTCGTGGTCCGTACTAGTCTTGTGAAGACATCAGGTTATACAGCACGTCTTGCTTAGTTAACCAACGAACACACTCCTTTTTCCTCGCTTCGCGATTAGTGTGCAATCTGTACACGTGGGCGCAGCCCCACTGGCTGCCAGGTTTTCTGAGAGCCTTGATCATGTTCATGTGCCTTCTTGTCTTCTTGTCATCCTGCTGCGTTTGATTTGTTCTACCTGACTCTCTCTCACTTTTTCTCACTTTACCTCACTTGGTTCTGGCTATGGAGGGAGTTGTTTGATGTCAAAGGCATCATTTAGACATCCATTTGAGAACAGTAGGTCTGTTGTCAACTAGTCCCAGGTTTTCACAGTCAGAATTCTTTTTCATCCCATCCCGAACATATGGACCTTTAACCTTTGGCAAGTGCCATTGTACGTCATGAGCAAGTGCTCCTCTAAGTGACAATCCTTTTTCATCCGTCTTAAAGGACGCCATCCCGCCATGAACAATTCTTTTGCAACTCCGCCTTCTTTTCAGCAGCTTGTGGGTTTTCTTCTTGAAGTGGAAAGCACCATTGCCACGCTTGTGGACCTCAAGTACCATTTGCTAGCCCATGCCGACGTGCTGGCAGCGGAACATCCAATTGCAGGAGCTGCTCCCCGCCGTGCAGCCGACGAAGTGACTAGCGCCATTACTCATTTCGAACATCTGAAGTGGATGACCTTGCACCAAGAGTTGCAAAACCATATCCGCCAGCATGGATCCTGGCCGTCGTTGGACGTACATGAACGTCATGGCGGGTGAGCAGTCAGACTTCTTTTTCTACGGTCTTCTGTGAGCCTAACCCTTAGGCCTATGACAGCGCGACCGAAGAGTCGACTGATATATCAAGCAAACCCCATATGGAAAAAGAAGATGCGGATGCAGCCTACCGGTTGATCATTGGATGTCAGCAATCTCATGTGTCGCATGCATGTGTCCACTGTGTGCAAATGATCAAGGGAAACAAAAAAATTGAGGTGAATTCAACTCATCCATGACATATTGAGTCAAGTGGTAGGTTGGCAGGTCCTTCGTACAATTTCGGGGAATCATGTCCCCTTTTGGTCCCTTTCGGGTGTTGCACTCCTTACCTCACAAATTTTGTTCGTACCATCTTTGGCACAAACCAAACTGGTGATTCCATTGTTTTCCGAAACGACGCCTTGTGATGCTGGTAAGCATGGCTCCAGCTACTTGAGTTCTCCCCAAAACGCTAAACAAAAAAATCAAAGCGCGACTTCTCAATTTCACCACAAAAATGTCCACAATTTTTTATCAATTGCAACGCGGATGTTTCAGTGATGTTTGCTTGTCGATTTTGATTGAAAAACTTTCGGCTTGAAACCTGATTTGATATATGTATATATATATATATAAATATTCATTATATATGTTTATATATCTGTACATACATGCATGCATGCATGCATGCATGCATGCATGCATGTACATATATGTATGACCCATTCATGCGCGCATTTGGGGTTGCATGCATTTTGTAGAAATTGAAAATGCTCGATGTGTCGAACCACTTTGGTGTAAGAAATGGGCGGTTTGTTTCCCACGTTCTTTTTTTCAACAAAGAACTGTGGGGAATCTTTTGTTTCAAACCTCTTCTGGACAAACGGGTTTTGCGTGGCAAATTCGTTGGACATATTCCTGTAGTGTCACCAAATGAAGCGCGACCGAAATGCACCACTTATCCAATTCAGTTTTGCAAAATGTTTGTAATTGCAGTTGCATGGTTTGTTGTGTATTTACCGGGTTTGTTAGGCTTGAATTAAGCGGTAGTAGTCAAGGTATTGCGATCATGAGGGATGGATGCAAACTACATGATCGTGAGTTTGAGGAGCCACGAATATGAAATTTGGTGATTTTTGTTCCCCAGATTCTTCATGTAAACACAAATTTTCCAGAATTTACCCCATGGCACCATGGGTTGCAAAATAAACAAACACTGTTTGAACTCATGTTTGACGCAGTGGCAAATGTTCCTTCAATTGGTTTTGTGGGATTGAGTGATTGTGTCCAATTCTATTTTGAAAGAATGTTTTGAGAGAAATTGGTGACAATGCCTTGTGTGCTTCAATTTTGCGGCTCAAACAGATGGGTTTCCAATGAACCCTCAATTTTCTGAAAACACATTTCTTTGGCCAATACACACAATTTCATATCCAGGCGTGGCGAGGAAACAGTGAATTGTGATGTCAAATGTATGACTTGATGGTTGTGTTTTTTTTGGCAGGTCTTCATGATTACACGCTGGGGCCAGGGCCTTTTGTTCATGATTTTTCCGCTTTGCATTTGTTGGACATTTGGATGGAGTTGTCGCTGAGGTTGTGCAGCATGGTTGTGGGAACCTTGGTTCCATGCGCATGAGGTCCCTACACGCGTGCATTCGTTTTTTTCCCAAAAAAATCATGTGGAATCCAAACCAATGATACCTTTCCGAAACGTAACATTCAAAGCGATTCAAACTGCACTCCCAAGGTGTTGTTGTTTCTTACTTGTCCTCCAGACAAACAGTGCTGCCCTCAACCATCAGACAATGTTCATGGTGTTCCCAATCAAGATCTCCTTCATCATCAATCATTTGATCAGGTGAATCAAACGCCATCTTCCCTCCAGATGGCAAAGTTGCTGCCCCGGAAAGAACGCGCAGATGTTTGGGAGATTTGACCGTTTTTGATCGACCATGATTATGTATACCACAATACATGTACATTAGGATCAGCAGGTGTAGTGTAGCGAAATGTTTGACAATCATGTTGGAAATGAATTTGCCTAGATATTTTGCGGATGTTTTACAGGTCCACATCGAAGACAGACGTGCCAGCTTCAAACCGTGGATCAGACGGGAACACGAGGCCGGATGCAGATGATGTCAGATTTTGTTCGAAAGGGAACAAAGATGCTAGTCCTTGATGAGGATGCCTCAAAACAAAAAAAAATGTTTCCATGAATGTCCACGATGTGAACAAGGAAGCAGCAATGGAACTGGAAGAGCGTCCGAAACCTAAATGTAGATTGGATGTTTGCCCAATTCGCTGAGACCTTGAATTTGCTGTGCAAAATTTCAAGACCTGAGGTACGAATCAAGCACCACAGGCCACTTGCATTGGTGTGCGCTCTAATGAATGACAAATTGCTGTAGAAACGTCCATTAATTTCAAGATACAGTTGAACCCACTGTCATTGCAAAATACGTGTTGAAATGTAGTTCCTATCCCCAAACCTACAAATTTATTACTTGGAATCTTGGCATCATATTGGTTGGTGCTATTTTCCTGCCGGTATTCTTGGGTTTCGACAGATTGGTGCGCTGCAAGGCTGTTTTTGGCGATCCAAAAGTTTCACCAACTATCGCCAAGGCACGTGCAGTGTCAGGACGAATTTGGAGATACGCTCTATATATAGTATATATAGTTTGTCTTCAGATCTGGTCGCCTTGCTTTCTGAATGTTGCAATTTTCTTTCCAAGGCAGTTTTGTCGTCAGAAGCTCACAAGGCTGATGTCATGTACTCCGGCAGCAGATTGTCCACGTTTTTGCATTAAAAATCAGTCCTGCTGAGTTGACACTTTGTATATTCTGCGCATTGCTACACAGTGGCCGTCATTGCATCATATGCCGTGTTGGAAACCAAGGGACGGGCTGAAAACTGTGCTTGCTGCACAACAGGCGTTTCAGTGGAAGAACGGTCTTGCAACTTGAGTAGGAACGAATACGACCAAACCACCAAGATGTGGAATCCTGATCAATTTTTTCTTACATTATTTGTTCTTGACTCATGCTGATCTGCCTTAGACGTCTGCGTCCACTGCATCCTCTCTTCTGCTCATCTCGGAATTTACATTCTTTCTGTCCTGACCTCAGAGTGGCATGTGGCGGGCGGTCGAAGACTGTAGTAAATGAGTTTATTCAAACATTGAACATGGAAACCTTGAAGAGTTCCAAGGATGATGCTGTACTTGTTAAACCACAAGGACGTCAATGCGGGGTGCTTAGTTTTCTATCCAGAGGAATGTCAAGGATAGACTTGTTGCAGGTCATGGCCCTTCCAATTTCACCTGAGCCAAGGTCAAGCGACTTTCCTGGTCGAGTTTGCATACGTCGGTTGCCATCTTCGTCAGCATGCTGTTGTTCATGTCCACCAAGTCGCTTTGGATCCTTCTGGCCGCGACCTTAGTGGATTTGAGGGGGTTGGCTTTCAAACTTCCAAGCCTTCTCAGCTGCTAGCTGCTGCCAGCTGTCTTGCCCCTTGCATCAACAAAAGTTGGGTTGCCCGCTTGCCCTGCGAGGCGGGGCACACTCTCGATCGCACTGCTGCGGGTCTGGCCTTCAGCAGCTTCTGTTCAGCGATTTGTTTTGCAAAACATTACTCAAAACAATGCAAGACCATTTTTCATCAGGTGTGGCTTTGAGCTGGACTCGCTATGTAATCGTTTGGATTCTGGCCCCTGGCTCAGCTTCTTGGTGGTGAGAACACCCTTTGATGATTTGATTGAAGACCTGCGAATGGTGACCAGCAAATCCTCCCACGCCAGGGGCCTGTCATACTTCTTCGCCGTGGGGTCGATGATGAAAAACGAGAGGCAGGTTAAGAAACAATCCGCGGGACAGTGATGGACCCGGTGTGTTGAAGTCGAGGGATGGGCTCTTGGTTTTTGTTAGTTCTAGAGCAGACCGGACTATTGGCCAAAACCACACAAAAGTACCTTTTGCTTCAGACGGTCGCCTTGACCCATTCCGTACCAGCTGTATCCCATATCACGAAAAGACGGTATGATCCACAAATGGAACTTGTCATTCTTGAAATTGATTGTCAGGCGTGGTGCTCCGTTGTGAAGTGGTTCACCGCCTTTTGCGCGGCAGATGCCTTTGGCGAATTGATGATGCCTTTGCCCCAGTGGTACCTGTCGAGGAGCGGTGAAAATCTCCGCAAGAACTGCAGCAGAGCCGAGGATTGGAATCTTCACAGCATCACTTGGTGCCCAATTTGGTGGCGTCAGCCCAGCTGAATTTGTGTGTTGAGAAGGTGCCAGTTGAAGACCAAAGATCAACCATGCTCCCTTTGACTGGGTTGAATCTAGAAGGACTCGTAGGTTTGGAGATGTTTGGGGTATCTTGTCGAATAAAAAGCACCTGTCTTGCCTTCGTGTGGCGCAACGAAGCAGTCCTCTGTTGACAATCTTTGATGATATATGATGCAGTGTGACGCAATGATACTCTTGCTTACCGTTAGTTGGCTGAGAAGGATTCATGAGGCATATGTCCTTCCAGTAAGATCCAGCATAGGATGGAACAGAAAGTCCCAGAGAATTTGCCATGCTACATTTCTGTGAGCCGTGTTTCAAAGTAGGAGAGCATCACTACTGTCTCTGAAGACAAACATGCTTCCCCACCAGGCTAAACCTTGGTTGAGCAGCTTAAAATGATGTTGTTTGCAGGGCAACATGCTTATAATTGAGCTTATTGTCCATACTTTGCAAGCTTTTTGATGCTTTTTGCGGATCAATGCAAGCATTGGGTCTAGCTCTCACTGTGCCAGTTTGTCCTATGCTGCTTTATCATCTGGCTTCAATGCTTCGGTGCATGCTGGGCGCGACACTTTGTAGCACTTGCCTCAGATGGAGAGACTTTCAGAGACGTTCAGAGACGTTCGGACGAAATTCTGCTGCGAGGTCTTGGCAGCCTCTAGTGAAGCCACAGATGGAGTGTCGCCGCGGGACTGAGTTATTGTCGATGTATCAAGTAGTGCAGTCGCACGTGGGGGTGCAGTTGAAGGTTATACATGGGTATGTAATTATAGAATGGTATCACGGTATAACCATGGTTGTAACCTCTATAAGTTGGGATATGACCCCTACAACATCTACAACTATGGTTACATCGAGTAAATTTACAAGTCAGAAAGTGGAGTTTTTCACAGGCAGACAGCTCGCTAGGAGATGAAGGAGAAGTGGGCAGAATCTTGGCAAGTGGCAGAGACCACCTACGCAGGAGACAGGGGAAAGTGGCAGGGGGAATGGTATTGGACTCTTTCAGAGATCGAGTTCCGTTGAGGTTATTTAAGTCACTGGCTGCCGCCCAAAGGTCGAATCTTGCATGTTTCATGATGTTTCATGCCCCGCAACAAGGCTGGTTTCGAACGCGACTTCTGAATTTTTACCATCTGAAGCAAGGCTTACGACTCTATCTGACTCTAGTGGCTTGGAAAAAAAGCAATGTGCCCCCCACAGATCTTCCTCAACCAGATGCCGTGCTGTGAAGACCTGGTCTGAACTGTGCGGAAGGATATGTGCTGGGCTTGACGCTGTCCATGTGGACGCGGTATGCCACGTCAGGGTAGGTGCCTCAATTCGGCAAGTTCTTTTTTTGGTCTTCCCTTAGAACTGCTAGAGTTATCAGTATAGTCCTCAAAAATCAGCCCTGAGTCCTGAGTCCTCAGCTGTGGAATTCTCATCCAGCTCAGGATCCCAACGGGTCCCTACGGACGACCAGCAGGCAGAAACTCTTGGAGCATTGGGGTCGGCTGGTTGGAGAAAGCTGTTGATCGCTAGGACAAACTGGAGCAAAGTCTGGTTGGCTTCAATTGTGGACTGGCGTGTCAGTCCTGATTGGATTTGTGCGCAACTCAGTTAACTCAGTTGAGTTGTTTTGAGAAAAGTTTATTTTGGCGCAGCCTTCGATTCGGAGCGGCATTTCTTGAAGATAGACGAGTCACTCTATGTCTCCACTCTATGTCACTCTAGTGGTTGACTACTTAGATGTGCATCCCAATTTGGAAGTGGGTCATAACTATGATATAAGCCAGTTGTATGTAGGACATGGCCCAATTGTATAATGCGGGGTTTGTTAGTGACTTACTAACTCGGATGCACTCAAAAGTATTGTTGATGTCTTTGTGGTTTGGTTGGTTGCCACCCACCAATGGTAGCATTGGCTGCTGAGATTGTCATTGGCTTGGTCTATCGGCTTGGAGCTCCTGAGAGGATGGGATGAGTCAGCTGGGGTCAGCTGGATTTCTCCAAGAATTTGATTAGGGGATATTGCCACAATGCGCCACAATTGAATGGGACATGTTAAGAAGGAAAATGATGAGTAACTAATGGATATTATGTGTATTTCCAAACAGTTTCAGACAAACCCACTTGATTAGAGGGGCAATTGATCTGGAAATGATCTGGGAATTTCAGCAATTTTCAGGAGCTGGAGTGCGCGCCGCTTCTCCCAAATGACCACATCCATCATGTTCGGACCTCAGCATCAATGATATTTGGACATGTGTGAGACCGTGTGATGTGCCCTGCTTTCGGACATGGTGAGACGGTGTGGTCAAGGGCGATGTTCTGCGCTTGGATGTCGCTCTATAGCTTGGAGTGGGAGTTCCTGTATTACACCAGCACCAGCAGCTTTGGTGGACAGGCCTGATGCCTGATCTCCTGTTGTCATTCTGGACTTGATACTTTTTGGTTTCGCCTGTGAATGGAGGCAGCAGACATCAACGCATGCATTCTTCTGGCCATCTGCGCTTCAGCTAGAAGCTCAGCACTGTGCCGTGTGCCTTGTTGGAAAGCCAAATTGAGCCATGAAAGATCATGAAAGTGCGTTTGGCACAAAACATGTGTTGGGTCTGGGTTTGGCACTTGGGATTCAGGTGTTTATGTTTGCGATCATGCGAATTATCGACTCCATTGCTGATCGCACAGGAGTGTGTTGCGAACGTTGTGAAGGGAAATCATGGGCCATAGGAATCCATAGGATGCATTTGAACAGTGTGCTACTGCTACTGAAACTGCTACTACTGCACTACTGCTGCTACTACTCCTACCACCACCACCACCCAATATATTGGGGATTATCATTTGACCATCATCATCCACGAAATGGAATCCCTATGATCCAACCCCTTTCCTTTGCCAGGCAGCCCCGCTGTGCGCTCCACCGCGATTTTCTGCGAACTTTTCATCGGCTTGACCTGGCAACGCGTGTTCTATACAGCAATCACGCTTCCTGGCACTTCTTGGCACTTCTTGGCATCCATGGCATCCGTTGAATGGAGAGGAATTGGTGTTATTGTGTGATCCAGGTCTGACCATGAGCTTGACTCAAGTTGATGATTTCCAGTGAGCATTCATGGGGTTTACCGCGAGGCTGTCTGGAAAGCAGTACAAGCAAGCAGAGCGTATCATCGATGTAGTTTGTATGTGGTGTTTGGCTGCCAAGCCCTCAGATTTCGCCGTTGCATCTTTTGTTATCTTCTGTTAGTTGCAGCTTGCGTCCTGCTACACTTCCTCTGTGAGGCAATTGCGAGCCCTGCTTGGGCTTACTACATTCTGCCATTCTTCCTCCAAGCGAAGAAGGAGGACCGGATGACTCAAGTGACTCAGATGACTCTGGATGATTCTGTACTATTTTTAGGAGAGATCTCTTGACTTTCCCAGGAGGAAGAGCAGGAGGGGAAACAAGGAGGCAAAGATGGAGCTGAAGCTCCAGAGGCTACGAAGGCCAGGGCTAATGCTCTGGAAGACCTTGAGATACAGATGGTGCATGCGCAACGTTCGTAAAGTCATGCTGTCAAGATGTAGTGTATAGCAGGTCGACTGGGGTAGAGACACATCTATCATACATTATGTTATATGATGTTTATGTAATATGATATCATATAATTATATACCAAGAAAATGATGAAAGCATACCTCCATATGGAGAGAGCACTGTCGAGGCCCCATTCTCTCAGTTGTCAGGATGAGGATCCAGGCATCTCCAGCAAGCGGCCACAAAAGGCCTGGAGCTTTGAAACGGAGCAGTGGATGCAACAACCCCCCTATGAATTGATCATAATCAAGATTAATCAAGGGAGTTGTATTCTCCAATATATTGAGGAGTATCATACGGCAATCATCTTCTAGGAAATGGGAATCTGGTTCTCAACCAAGCAGAATTTTGCGGACTGACCTTGCCAGCCTTGAACACGGCTCCTGTTGGAATGATTCCATGGGCTGAGGCAACTCCACCGACTCCTGCCGAGAAGCCCAAAGATGACGATGAAGAGTTCTGAGCTCCACAAGTTCCAAGTTTCGACATCAGCGTAGTGTAGTCAGACTGTGCCTGCAACTGTCCTGAGTGTCTTTGCAGGGTGGCAAAGATCTATAACCTGTAGTCAATGTGACTGGCCACAAAGAGTCATGGCATGAAAAAAGTAGGATTGGTGCCAGCTGGATCTCCGAAGATGTTGACCAGCAAGTTCTCCAGCTGTTGGTCCTTTGTCACAGTGATCCTTTTGCACTTTGAGCTTCGCAATGCACGAGTTTGTCGGTAAATAGGCGAATCAGATTTGATGATTGATCATAATTTTCCCAATGAAGCATGATTTTGAATCTAGTAAGATGATATATCCAATTCAAATGGCCCAAAAGGGGATAACTTCTCCAATTTTTGCGGAAACCAGACATGGGCTCACCCTGGCATGTGCCTGGCTTCACATTATGTGCTCTTCTGGCTCCAGCACGATTAGTGCACAGTTTCTCCACGCGCAGATTTCCTGTTTCCCAAGCATGGGAACAGTTTGTGCCAATCTCAGATTTCTATAGATTCATAATTTGCAATATATAAATCATTGATATTAGATTTGGAATGTACCTCCAAATCCACTGACTCATCATTTTCCATCATTTTCCCATATCAGAAATATGCCATTTTCAGTCTTCGGCTTTACCTCGTCAGGCTGTGTGGAAGATTCGGGTACCGACTCCGTCGGGAGAAGCTGCGGAAACGTGTTGCCGCACGATTTGTTTGGCCTTCGCAACTGCAGTTTCCAGATACGATGTATGATATATACAATGTATGTATATATACATATATAACTATATAACTATATATATATATATGTATACATATGTATATAGGCAGTATAGACATATATATATATATACATACATGTCTGTTATATGTTTACGTTTACATAGTTTAATTTATTGAAATGCACTTTGAACATCTTTGAACATGAAGCCGCTTTGACTTCAATAGGACCTCCAAAATTGACATGGATGAGAGGGAGGCCGCTTCACCAGATCAATCGCCATGGCCTTGTAAAAGAGCACTGACTATGCCTCTGGAATTTGAGGGAAGATGCACAATTTGTCAACTGAGGCGTGGTGATATGTTGCAGCAGTTGAAGGGTCATTGGATGCGCAAGGACTTGCCAAACTGGGCTGGCCTTGAATTCATATGGCATGGGGTGTCTCTTTGTCTTTAGTCATCGCGGATTAGTTTCTGATGTGCACTTGAGCAGCTCACCTAATCCAGGAAGACAAGATGTCGCTGGGAGCAATTGCTGGCAACAGCATGGTGTGGGAAGCGGCCTACAAGCACAAACCCAGTCCTCTCTGGGAGGTTCCTCGAGTCATTTGGGGGCTGAATCCCTTGGAAACCTGATGGAACACCTAGGACCTAAGTGTGGCCTGGCCCACAAGTCTTGCTCACCAGCTAGCTGGATTTTCTTTTGCTTTATCAAAAATCAACCCTTTCAACTCCCCCAGCTTTGTGTGGGCTCGCTTCCTGTAGGCTTGTCGTCATCATCAAAATAAGCAGGTCATTGTCAGCGTCAGCCTGTCCTCATTCCTCTCTCCATCTTTCCTTTTCCTGGTAAAGCAATACCATCTCATGTTTTGGTGTGCCATACCGTACCGTACATTTAGATATACATCTAAAACATAATCTCGCCTGAAAATAGATCCAATTGATGTGCTGGGGTGGAGGGATTGTTATTGTTGACATTGTATCATCATCATCATCATCATCATCATCATCATCATCATCATCACCATCATCATCATCATCATCATCATCACCACCTTGACTACCACCACCACCATTCTCACAATCAGAATTAAAGCGTTATCATCATTTGGATCAGAACCACCACCATGATCATTACCACAGCCATGATCAATATTTTTGCCACGATTCTTATTTGTCATGTTGTTCTGTTCTGTATCTGTGCCTCTTTTCTCATCAGCTCCCATGTCACTGATTATCATGCTCTCAACTGCAATGCTGTCCTTTCCTGCTTGGCCTCAAGTTGGTTGCGTGCTGCAAAAGGTCATTTTTTGGGTTCATCGGTCCGTCGTTTGTGAGCCATCCTGGCACCTTGAAGCACCGAGGTTGGTGTCAACAAGATCAAGATGAGCCTGGGTGGAGAGGAGCACACAGGAACAGTCCTGCCGAAAACTGAGCTGAACCTGAAACTCTTAACCTTTTGGTTGACATGCATAGTGCCACAGTAAACTTATTTGCTGTATTTCATTTTTTTCCATATTTGATATTCCTGCTTCTCCTGGTGTGATCTGAGATGACTTGAGGTTGAAACAGTCTGAGATTACTTGGGAAGATGGCGAGGCCAAGCATTGACGGGGTGGACGCGGTGCTGTTCAGAGTCAGCAAATGATGTGCCAGGTCTGGGTGAGAAAATGACCGTCTTCATAGTCTTCATCTTGTCCTGAAGCTTGACCAAGGAACTGGATAGCACTCGTTTTCCAACTTATTTTGAACCCCTTTTGGATCAGTTTTCACGGAGCGGAGGTCAGAATTGCGCTGCGTTCCTAGCGTGACACTTTCCATGGATTAGATAGGTTTGTTGCATAACCCTTGCTTCTTCCGTTTCCTCTTCAAGATATGGAATTTATCGCACATTGCAACCAAAAGGATTGATGTAGCCCGTGAATTCTGTGAACGAGTGTCTATCAATATGTATCAATCTGTCAATTTTCGGTTGTCATTGCCTCGTTTCACACCCCAGGGGCTCCGTGGCCAAAGCAGACCCGGAGCAGATGTGGAATGCAGAACACAGATCAAAAGCTTGCAACCAGAATGAGAAATCAACATGTGTTGCAATTGTGGTGTTGCACTCTCCATGACTCTGTGAAAGTGCATTTTCTGGTTCCGAGCATTGAAAATTCGGCTCTAAGCAAGACAGTATGTGGAGATTGGAGAAGGAAGCAGTACTTTTCTTGGTCAAGGCATCAAAAACATTCAAACACGAAATGGTTGAAGATGCAATGCATTTGTCGTGAAGAACTTTCTACTCCGAACAGTCATACCAAGCAGTAATCCTCGTGACAAACAGGTTTCCTTATTTTTAGCAGAATCCTATAGTCATGTTGCTCGGCAAAGGTGGTGACGCGACGCTTGCATGAAGCCACTAAGCCGAGAGAGATGTCAGGTTTGGAAGTGTTCTTGGATGGAGGGGCAACGGTTGCCTCACTTCTCTCTGCTGGGGCTGCAGTTGTTGGTTACCGACAGCAGAAAGTGGATGATTTGGAGCTGGTGGAAGATGTGGAGGAATTAGAGCAGCTGCGGAAAAATCTCAGTGAAGCTGCAACATCTGCGTGTGCAGCTCATGCTGCCCTAACCGCTGCCTGGGGTCAACCGCTGAGCCTTTTCCGAGAAGTTGGCGTGACCAAAGTGATGTGGGCACTTGAGGTGGTGGAAGTGGCCAAAGGGTTGGTGGAACAGGCTGCCGAATTGGAGGATTTGGCCGACGTCTACGATGCCCAGTTGCAGTTGGCCAAATCCCACGGTCGCAGCTTACTTCGAAGTCCCCTTCTGCGCCTGGAAGAAAAACTGGATGAGCTGAGCCTGGTGTTGACCTCGCAGATCCCTGCAGTGGTTTTGGCCAAAGAGGCCTTCACTTTGGGAGACACATCTGCAGTGAAGCCGGTCCATGCTATGTCTGCGATGAAAGCTGCCGCATCGTTTAGCCAGGCAGGGGTGGTGGGCTGTTTTGTTAGAGGCAGCTTTCTAGACTCACGTGCATCTGGATTGTCCTGTACAGTACAGGGAAATTCTTGTCTCCATGTTGCACTTTGACACTCTCTGAGATGTCTCACGCATGTGGACTAGAGATATACAGTATACACTTCTCCTAGCCGGGACCTTGGAGAAGGTTTACTGCTGGCTGTTCTGGCTCAACACTGGTAGTGCTGTAATTTTCGGGGCATTGAGTTTTCCGTTTCTAGTCAGCTGTGCAATTGCACAGATGCAGTAATGGGCTGCTGACTAGAGAAGCTGACGGAGTGACATCTCAGTTGCATCGCAATTCGTTGCGGCTATTGACAGTACAGCTCAAGGTAGGCTGATGCCCCCCCACCGCAGCCTTTACCATACTTTCATATACTTTCAGCTCTGCTACCTTTTCTATAATTTGCAACTGATGTATTGTCACTCCGTGTCCTCAATGCCGGCGTGTCGGCACGAATCTGTGTCCACGTCCAGCTTTACAAGCTGCAGCTTTCCCATCCCGTGGCTGTCCCCATGGTCCCCATGGGGAGCTCCACTCGTCAGCGCCTTCACTGCTGCTGTCGTATTTGTTGCACGCCGCTCCAACCGCTCCAACCGCTCAAGTTCACCACGAAGTTCCGGCCGAAAGGGTCAAAAGAAACATGCAGCGAGGAGGTGTGCTCCTCCACGCTTAAAAGAAGTGCCATTTACTGAGGCAACTTTCTGTATCTTGACAACATTTCATGCTTGCAGCAGTGTTTTTCCGGAGGAGAAACCGATGTCTTCTTGTTTTGCATACGTAAACCAGCTGAGCTGGTTGCTTGCTGGGCCCCAGTGATAAGGTCAGGTGACTTGCAATGGAAGCCCCTCGGCAGCACATGTTGAGATCTCACGTCAAGGCTGTCATTAGTTCATCTCTCTGTTCAAAACAAGTGGGAAGGGTTGCTGGGAGTTTCATCAACTTCATCGCTGACGCTGTGAGGATCTTGTGGTGAGCCACTCGCCGATGAGCAGGAGATGTTTCTTTCTACTGCATGGAATGTTCATACCCTTGCTGAATGGTTTCATTCAAGGGTCAGCTTTCTGCAGATGAGATATATGAGATTGGAATTCGCTTGAGATCACTTCAATTCCCCTGACATTTCATTCATCCAGGATGGTAGTTGTGCCAGTGCCTGTAGAGGAGAACGATCAACAAGAGGATCATGTTTGGCAGCCTCAGGGTGGCCTTCAACCTTTCGCAGATCTTGCCCCTCTGCGACAAGTCAGTGATGAATCCAGAGCGGTTCGAAGACATCTTCAAAAAAAACAGGTCAAGTTTAAACAATTCTAAACATGTCAAAACACGTTTAAAGAGCTGCAGCTGCTCATCTCTAATAGTCCTTCTGGGCGGCCTTAGCCAGAGCTTTGCTGCGAACCATAGGTAGAGCAGCTTTTACCTCCTTGGATCATTTCCAACATGGAGATCATGACAAAGCATAGCAGCAATGCTGTTGGCTTGCCAGCGCCTCCTGGATGCACTTTGTAAGGTATGACTTCCATGGCATCAGCATTCCTTTGCTACAGACCAGTTAGTGAGGTTCATCGAACATTCGATGGTGGTGGCCAGCTGGGACGTTCCAGGAGAGATGTCTTGAGATGTCCTGTAAGACGCGTGCTTGATAGACATTCCCCAATTCAGAAGTTCAAGTTTTCAGGCCAGGCAAATTCATGACACATTGGATAATTAGATGGGATTTTGTTGCATGGGGTGCATCTCTTTGACGGTTTGTAAAATGGCCCCTGCAGGCCTAGTCACTTCGCATGTTGACTGGGAATTGCACTGTAAACGATACGGTAGGTACCGTATATGTTTCAGGAGAAATCTTTGTTCCGTTGAACCCCAAGCTGCCAAGCCGCCATATCCTGCGCAGAACAGCGGTCCTTCGGAGCTCGCCTGCTACGAAAAACAGTTGCACCCTCAGAGATCCTGCCTACTCATTCTCGTGTGATGACGTATATATATACACATATAATATACATACATAATATATATACACATATAATATACATACATAATATATATATATATATATGTATATAATATATATATATATGATATAACATATAATATATTATAATATATTATAATATATTATAATATATTATAATATATTATAATATATTATAATATATTATAATATATTATATATTATATAATATATATAATATATATATATATACATACATATATATGATATAACACATATTTTTTTTGATATAATATATATATATATATAAATAAAAGATACCGTTACCCGTTGCCATAATATATTCCATCATAAGCATTTTGAAAACATGATGAAAACATGATGAAGACATATGATCGCTGCGCCGGAACCTGAGGTTCCAGAGCCAGTGGCCCAGCTGTTTGGCGCCATCTTGAATGCGCTAAAGATCTGGCCAGATCTTCACAGCAGGGCTATCAGGCAAGGATCATTGGTGCTGAATCCATGTAGAACATGGATGACAATGGATGAAAAAAATGGCGCACATATCCATGGATGGCTGGAATCATGGGTAACATTTTCTGGAGTTTCATGTCGAATTCATGTCGAAATCATGATGCGGAACTGTGGTAACCGTGGTCAGGTTTGGCTCTTCCACAATAGGGGCAGCAACTTCTCATTGGCTCGTTGGCGAGACCCGTGTCTTGTCCCCGGAGGAGGATGCTGTCGCCTGTGTGCCGTATCGCTGTACCGGATTTCCAACTGCTGTTGATCCTTGAGCAAAAACCTATGAGTCTTGAGAGTCCCGATGACTTTTTGTTTCTGTAAGATTCGATTCACATTATATAAGTGATTTCTTGATGCGGGTTTGTCTGAAAATAGTATACCTCTAAACCCAATGGTTTTGCGGATCATCCCCATGAATTGCCTATAATTGGGGATATACCCTATTTCCCGACAAAGCCATGTGCAGCTTATATCCAGTGATGGCATTTCGATCCGCCTCTCCAGGAGGAAGCCTTGGTGCAGAAGCTCCGCTCCGACGGTGTCGATGTGGCACCTGATGGCGTGATGCTCCTTCGAAAGCGGGGGCAGATGGGGATGGGTCAGCTATGGACTTATGGTAGCATTCTTTAGGAACATCCAGCCATACCATCTGTTTTAGTGTGAAGAACAGAGGTAGTGGGTTTTGACCCATCCCTATACTTGGCTGCTGCTGGCACTTTTTGACCCCTCGGTTCGTGGATGGTTCAGAATTCAAGATGGGAATTTATAATTTTGTGGGTCCGAAGCAATACCCCAATTTTTGAGCCATACCCCATTTCTTGGCAAGTATACAAATTTGGCAATTGCAGAGATTGAAGTGCTGGATATGGCAAAGAGCGTCGTCCTTTGTGGCAGGTGCAAATTCATTGAAGAATCTGGTGGTTGCAAAGATTTGTGTCTCAACGTGTGCAAAGCTGGAACTGAAGAATACATGAAGGAAGACCTGCAGTTTCCAGTTCGCCTCTTGGCCGTGACATCCTGTTGAAGTTCCATGGATTCCATGTCTAGACTTCTCATTGGTGAGTTCCATGCAATGCACATGGCCTAAACAAATGCCCCAGGAATGATTCCCAACTTGAAGGACCACAGCTGTGCCATCTTGTTGATGGAGCAGCCGGTACCACCTGATGCTTGGCCAAAGCAGGTGGCGACTATTCTGAATTCACCTGGGTGTGATGGGGAAAATAGGGTATATATACTGCAAAATGATAATTTTCACAGGGAAAATGATGATAAGCCATACAATTTGGGGATCCTATTTTCAGACAAATTCACTTGAGCTTCCTATAGTTGTCTTCCATGAACCTGAGGACAAAGATCCTTTGTTCAAGCAGCCATGTGGTGCTGCACGCTGTGACAAGAAATTCACTATGCCTCGTATGCCTCGCACTCGCAGCGGCTCTGAAAGTGAAGCGGAGCAGAGACGAAAAGAGAGCTACAAATGGCAGAAATACTCTTGTCGTTTCTTCTCCAATGGATAGAGTGTGTCCTGTGGTCCTGTATAGTTTCCTGTGTGGTCAGGGCGACGCCAAGTTGGAGGAGTTGCCTTTAGCCATCCTCCAAGACCGTCAACTTCTGGGAGAGCTCTGGAGAGTTGGGCCAGGGCGGATGGAGGTTCTTGCTCGAGCCATTGCTCGCAGGCAGCGATGGATCACCTCAATGGAAGATATGGAAGGGGGGAGTAGATGGGAGTAGCCTATTTTCGGACAAAGCCAATGTGTTTTCGGATGCTTTTGTTGATCTGTTTTGGTGCCATAGTTGCCATGGTTTGCTTCAACACATCATCCCCCAATTTTCCTCGTGACAAGTTCGAACTTGTGCCCTTTGTGGGATCAGACTGTGGATGCTGGTCAGGACGTCACCCGCACCTGTGGACAAGGCTGGGAACTAAAAAAGGTATAGAAAGGGAAACAATGCAGCACTCGAGTTTAGGTAAAGTTTGGGCCTCTGCACCACCTGTGCCAGGAAGTTCCAGACTACTCGCCCTATGTTGCGGACTACTTGTGAAGTTGTTGAGATTCCAAGTACAGCCATTTGTGCTGTTTGTACATAAGCGGAAGAACCACATTTGGGAACGCCAAAAGAAATATGCCGCTGTGGAGAAAGGCCTTGGCCAATGTTGATCTGACATACAGTACATGTTTAATGCAGAGACACCGGCTTCTATACTTGACGTACAAGGCTTCGTTTGAAGGTCCTGCGGATCAAATGAAAACGCTGCATGGTGGAGTGTGTTTACAGCATAGCGTGCACTTTACAACCCGCATGCTGATGGCAGCAAACCAAAGAGAAGACAACTGTAGAACACTATCGTCTATCGTCGACAAGGATTGCCAGTACAATGAAAATGAATTCCCCAGAGTTTGTGATTGGCCAGACTGCAACAAACTGACCTTCCACTGCAAGCCATGGAAGAAGAACAAACAGACAGGAGCAATGTGACGTGCCTTGGCATTTCGTGCTCTAGCGTTGCAAATTTCAATGGATACTAAATCAGTTGTAAGGCTGAAAGGCTGAGTGTGTTGTACTCCTCTGCAGGTTTCAATTCACTGGAGAAGATCACACCCTGGGCAATTCCCTTCGCTACATGCTGATGAAAGATCCGAATGTGGAATTTGCTGGCTATACTGTCCAGACCTCAGAGGATCCCATAGGACCCCCATAGGACCCCCATAGGACCCCCATAGGACCCCCATAGGACCCCCATAGGACCCCCATAGGACCCCCGATGGCCTTCCCCGATGGCCTTCGCTGAAAGGTGCCTCATCCCTCTGAGCCCAAAATGAATGTTCGAGTGCAGACGCATGGAACTTCGGCAGATGTTCCTTGGAGCAATTCAGTGATGCGATAGAGATACCTGGATGCGTTACAATCAGCAACATGCAGAACATGCACTTGAAATTTGAATCATGAATGAATATCATGGTCTACAGTCTAGATCTGCCAGCATCTAAGGTAGCAGTTGAGCGTGCTCTCAAGAATATCTCATCTGTGTGTGATCATGTCAGATGCTCAGAGGTAGATGACTGTCGGAGTTGCAAGCCACCTAGGCCATGTTGGTTTGAATCAAACTGATGTGAGACGCTTTCAGCCAATCAAAACTGCCAAACAAAATCTAACTAAGTTTGGAGGATTGTTATTTCATTTAAGCTTTGAACACCTTCTTTTGAATCTCCGACTGCTCAATTAATTCATCACATTTTACGGCTATGTTTTGAACTTTGGACAAATTGAGTCTAAGGTCTTGTTGACATACAAGAAAGCCAGGGATGAATTCCAATCTGGAAAGACTTCCACAAAAGAGAAATAGACCAAAACAATGTGAATGTAGGCAAGTTATATCAAATTATCAAGTCCAAGATACAATCGAACTCGTTATTGAGGAGTAAGAATGTTTTAATATGAAGTAGTTCGTATCAATTACACTGAGCCACAAGCCTACAGTTCTATGTCAAAAAAGGGTGATATGACAGATGCCAGCGCGCGCAGAAATTGTTGGGCCTTGCCGGCCCCGTGATTTACTAGAGGGTATATGGAGACAGAAATTGCCCAAACATTTCTATAATGATGGCAAGAATGCAGATGCAGAATCACTGGAACGGTTTCTTACATAATTGAATGCTGGGGTTTGCATACAAGGCGCTTGCTAGGGATCCCCATGATCCTTGTTTGTTCTTGGTCGAAGGGCTTTTGATTATGTATTAGTGCTACGCTTTTTTCCCTCCCAACAGCGGTAGCTTTGGGGTCTCAGCTAGCTGGAGTTTCTTCTTGCTTTAGCAAGGGATGGGGCGGACCAAGTACCAGATGAGTGATCACGAAAGGTAGCCTAGGCTACCTGAGTTCAATGTACTTTAGTACTTGGGGCTGGGTCTGGCTTCAATCACTGATTTTTCCTCGTTTAGTCTTCGTTTTAGTCTTCAGGGGGGCCCCCCCTCACTCACCATTCGATTCCCCTCTGGTCCGTGAAATTTCGAGTTTCCAAAGTAGGGTTCTCGTGAGGTTGCTACTGTCCATATCAGCGTAGCTGTATCAGATCTGGACTTAATCTTTTGGGTTGTTTTGGGTTTGATTAGGTTCAACACTTCGTTGCAACACTTCTGTCATTTTGTTCCCCCCATCATGTACGTGCATTCTTCCAACAGTGCTTGAAACTGTTCTCTGCGCAGCAATTTTCTCATCAACTTCTTTTACTGCTTTATTTTTCTTTACTACGCTGTTCCTGTAGCGCTTACGGCTGCCTTCACTGTTACTTTAGTTGCGTCACAGCCCTCATCCAACAAACCCATCCAACACTTCCCTTTTTCAATTGCATTTCTTTCAATATGACTTTGAATGACTTTTAATTTCTCTTCTTTGTACCATGTTTTGTTCATCTCCCTTTCTTATACATATGTACTTTGCTGCGTGGCATGCTTAGCAGAAACATTTCTTTCTTCTTTCAGCACATGTTCGCCATTTATTTGACTGCGTCGCATTGTTGCAAGGTGTATCCGGCAACAATTCTGCAAATAGACTTTGCCAGATTTTTCCCCACCTGCCAGGTGAGGGTTACTAGATTTTATCACAGCTGACCGGGGGTGGACGACTTCCTCCTCCTCCTCTTCCTCCTCCTCATCCTCCTCGTACTCCTCGTGCTTCCTCGTCGCCAGCTGCAGATCGCAGTAGGCACTGCCGGACTCCATCTGCCAGCTTCGCATCTCAGTGGGCACTGCCGGACTTCAATCGCGACTGCCAGATCCCAGTGGGCACTGCCGGACTTCAATCGCGACTGCCAGATCCCAGTGGGCACTGCCGGACTTCAATCGCGACTGCCAGATCCCAGTGGGCACTGCCGGACTTCAATCGCGACTGCCAGAGCCCAGTGGGCACTGCCGGACTTCAATCGCGACTGCCAGAGCCCAGTGGGCACTGCCGGACTGCATCCGCGAGCGCCAGATCCCAGTGGGCACTGCCGGACTTCAACCGCGAGCCCCAGATCCCAGTGGGCACTGCCGGACTTCATCCGCGAGCTCCAGATG
>BGPT01001972.1:11144-52893 GCA_003297045.1 Symbiodinium sp. clade C Y103 | reverse complement strand
CCTGCAGTGAGTCAAAACCGGAAGCATCTTCTAGCTTCACTTTTTTTCTTGGTAGGGGAACGTTCCCCACGAATACGCTTCCACGTCCTCCTGTGTCTACATGATTGAATTTATTGGAATGATTTCCTGTCGATGGGGGCCAAGGGAGGGCGCAAGAAATTTGTGCTTGGGCTTGGAATGGTACGACCAATGGAGTAAATATGATTGAATGAATGATATTAACTGACATAAAATGATACCGACAGCAACCAACAGCATCATCCCTGTCTGGCTGGTAGGGGGGCAGGAGGTCCGCTGACTTGGTGCGTACAAGAAACGAGTTGCTCACCTGATGAAGGCTGTCCTTCGAATTTCAGCCGCTGCGGGGCGACCCGGAATGTGAATTCGTTTCATCATTTCTGAAGAATTTTGAGGCGACAGGAAGCGGTACAAACTTCGAGAAACTCGGTTGAAATTCTTAGTTTAAGTACATTTAAGAAGTTTGAAAGTTTGGTCGATTTGCCCGGCCACGCCTGTCTGCAGAGTCTCAATGCTCGATGAAAAGGGGCAGTCTAGCCCTTCACCACATGGAATGCATTCCAAAGCGTCACCACTGGCGATGTTGATGGACCCAGCCTCGCATCCACANCGATGAAAAGGGGCAGTCTAGCCCTTCACCACATGGAATGCATTCCAAAGCGTCACCACTGGCGATGTTGATGGACCCAGCCTCGCATCCACAGTCCGAAATGGAGTTGGATCCCAGCAATAGCGTGGTGGCACCAGCAGGGCATGGCTTGCAGCCACGTTGGCCCTCTTCATTTTGGTATTGGCCAACTGGACAGCGGTTGCACCCAAGACTCCCGGTCTTGTTTTGGTAGCTGCCGGCTGGACAAAGATCGCATGACACCGATGCCCCGGACACTTGGAACGATCCACTCGGACACTCTTGGCAAACATACGTGACTCCNGCCGGCTGGACAAAGATCGCATGACACCGATGCCCCGGACACTTGGAACGATCCACTCGGACACTCTTGGCAAACATACGTGACTCCTTCCAGGGAACTGGGAAAGCTTGAGAAATCTTGAGAACGCGGGCTCTCACAGGTTTCAAACATGCGATTGTCCTCTCAAATCTGACCAACAATCTAGATCTTTTGAAACCTCTACTAACATCTAATAACTTCTCGATTGAGGCAACCTGAGTTTTTGGCCCATGACCTTGAGAATCCTCAAGCTGAGCAGAATAAGAACCTGTCAGCAAAGATGAATCACGAACCCACACGCAATGCTGAAGCAGGAGTCCAAACCTGTAGCCTAGGAAAATTGAAGCGACTCTGAGACCCTACCACCTACCAAGTTGGATGGTAAAACTTGACCATCCTTTTGGAGATCGGCCTGAAGGACAAGCCCTGCACGTAATTGAGATAGCCTCACGTGTCTGCAGGAATTTCTCTTTCTCCTCCTGAAGTGTGTCTGGGAAAATCATGGAAATCTGGTTCACAATGACTGAGAGAGCATCTAGGAAGGTCCCATGCTCCCTGGCCCAGAACACTTTAGTCATATTGCAGGTGATCTCTAGACTTTGTCCAAAACATTCGCACAATTCGAGAGGATGAAGCGACTATTCCCCAAGTCTGCGCAAAACTGAAATGAACCAAAGTCTTTCATAGACATCTGGCAAGGCACGCTGTACATTCCAAATTGGGAGAAACACTTTCCTTTCTCTGGAAGCCACGCATTCCATCGATCTTCATTTGACAGAAGCCAGCGGCACGCCACATCAAAGTCATCGTCGTTGGTGTCCAATTGGTTTAACATCATCTCATTGACAGCTTTGAGGCTGACCTGGAATCCTCACAGCACGTTTTAAAACGACGCGGCTCAAGGCGAGCTGACACTTTAAGCAGATTTCAGAGAGAAATCTTGCATAAAAATCTTGCAATAGTATGCCCGAATCAGAATGACTCAACCGAGACCAAACACAAATCTACTGGAACCTGGAGAAGGCTCTGTTCATGAACTCCAAGACCTCTGGAGCTAAATCGCTCAAATCTCGACTGACGAATTTGTCAACTGAAATATCCTTTGCAGCGGACCGCACATCACCCGTTGCATAAGCTTCTCGGTCATGCTCCGGGAAGGTGACCCTGTTTGGCTTCAACCTTTCAGGGTGGCCCGGCTTTAGGATTTGAAGCGCGCACGAACACATTTTCCCAGCCCAGGCCCTCAACCGCGCAAACGCACATCCTTTCTTTCCAACCCCGAGAACCACCAAACCTGCAGAAACAAAACTTGGTGTAGGGAAGTTGCCCATTGACACTTGTTTGGAACTCGGAAGCTTCACACACACACACAAACAACACATAAGATAACAAAACTACCCAAAAGCAAGTGGAAATCCTTACGGAGAGGTAGGCCTACAGCATGCTAAAGCTCTTCGAAAGTGAGGCCATGCGAGACCTGGCCTGAGGAATGTTGGATCGGGAACCCACCAGTAGAGCATGAAATTGAAATCCGCTGGCAGGTTCACATAGTTCTCCCAACTGCTGGCAACAGCTGTTGCCACGGGCATATTGTAGACGGCTGCCTTGATTGGCATTTCCATTATCCCCCATCCATTGCCACCAGTGAACCACGTCAAACAAGTACCAGGATTTGCCCTGCAGGCGGGAGCATACCAAAAGTAGCCATCAAAGCATTTGCCAACGACCACGCCCAGGTTGTCAACCACAACCCCATCTGAATCTCCTGTGATGGCCAAATAGTTGCTCATAAGTTCGGTTGACATCAAGGCAGTGTCTTCGCAAGGCAGCAGCAGAGAAACATTCAAATCACTGGGCACAGCAAAGTATGCCGCTGGATTTCGCCACGACCGGTTGTAGTCTCGGTAGAAATCCAGATTGATACCTTCTGCTTCGTAGGCCTTTTGCTGCACAGCAAATGGCACATACATTTCTTGGCTCCCAAGATATCCCATATTCCCAAGATTCTTCGGCGCCTTGTTCGGGAACTCGGCTTGGACCTGAGCCCAGGTTTCAGCATACAAGTCTGTCCACGCCTCCACATTGATGTGCACATAGGTCAGGCTCGGTCCGCATCCACGGTCTGCCGAATTCAATGGCCTAGTGCAACCCATCAGGGCAAAGAAAGCATCCTGCGTCAATGCTCCTGTACCCTTCAGCGCCACTTTGTAGCCAAGCCTCTCCTGTTGGTCAGTATTATTTTCAGAACCACAAAGAGCTCACCGAAGAATTGTTGTGCTTGAACCAGTACAATTACATCCTATATTGTCATGTGTTCTGTTGCGTTTTCGTGTGGGGTGGACATTTTTTTTCTGAGTCACCCGGAACCTGAGACGAGACAGCATAAGCGATGAGGTTGTGAGCATGATGAAGCAATACAATATTCAGCATTGCCCTAAAGTATCTACTCAGTGGACCGACTGCCTTGGACCTGCGCTGACAAGGCAAGCTCCAACTAGCTGAAGTTGTATCAATTGTTAGTGGATTTCTTTCTTCGCATGGGCACAGGAATGCAAACCCCAAGTCACCTCAACTTCTTGGCCCCATGTAACTTTGCATGAGTGTGTTAAATTTCACAAATGGGCTTTGGTTTGGTCACATCATTTCTGCTTGTTCCTGTGGGGACACGTCTGACCAGTTCTGCAAACAAGCAAGAGTCTCGGTAGCTAGATGCAAATCCTATTGGAACTCTTTTTATGCTCGCAACGCCACATAGCGGTCTCTTTTTGCTGGTTTGTTGATCCCCTGCGTTTGCTCGTTTGATAGTAGGTAATGTTTCAGGTCCGTAGCTGGAAAGCGCGACCCGAAACGGGAGCTTGCGCGCGGTCAAGGTTTCAACATTTGCACCCAGGTTTGCTGATATTTATTTGCTGTTTCATCAGAATGCCATGTGTTGGAGGCATGACTATGCGGCAGAACCGGGATTTTTCTCAACAGTGATTAGAGATACTTACGAGTATAGCACAAAGATGCACAAAGTATGCTTTCAAGTGTCAATCCGCATCAAACAGTAATGCAGAAACAACAGATATTTCCGCAATTCATTAAAAAAAATACATGACGTACCACGCAGGCAACCATTGCCAACGGAAATCGAATGAAATCTGCGTATGCCCTTCCGCTTTCTACTAAGCATACCTATAGATAAATGGTAACGGTAACGGGAGAAAAATTCGTCCCACCAAAACGCCCGTCGATGCAATTTCCGGGAAAACACTTTCGGAAAGGAATAAGTGTATCAACATTGAATCGACTCTTTGCACAAACAGTACAAGCAGTAAGAAAAACAGTGGAAGACCCAAGAGTTCCCAAAAGGAAAGATTCTGGATCCGCTCCATCCAGTGGCGGCCCGGCTACCCACCCGTGGTACTGTGTTTTCGGGATCCTAGATGGCTGCCGTAGGTGCCAGGCAGCTGCTTAAGAGGTTCGTCGATGCGTTTGGCAGCTTGCTTGGTTGCTTGAACCCCCAAACCGTCCAAAACCTACATCCTCCTCCTCTGTTAAAAGTTCTTCTCATTCGGAACCTTTGCTGGGCAGTAGTACGGTGCCCATTCGTACTTGGTCGTACCAGTATCATCCGGGATGAACAGGTGTCGTAGCACCTCATGATTTTGCATGGTTTTACAATGTTTCCCATGGCTTCACGCTATGTCTCCTGTAGGATGATCTGCACCACTCTGTGCGTGAGGCGAGCCGCGGGATAGTCGCCATTGCGCCAGAGTCCTATGGAGTAGGACTCGCCTGCCACCAAATTCACCAGCTCCTTCCGGTCCAGCTCGTCAGTGGCGTTCGGCAAACATGTGACCTGCCCTGCGACTGGGCCGACAAGACCTGCAATGAGCAAGATCTGAAGGCCATGCATTACAACCGCTGTTTTGGCAGGGTGCGGCTAGAGACCCCATTCGACCCTGTGATTTGAGCCACAAAGTCTGGAGGGTTGGCTGAAATCAACACCAACATTCAATGGTGGCCCATCTATGCCCATGTCAGCTTTAAAAGCTCAAGTGACTCAACCCCCAAAAACAAGACATCGCTGAAAGGGGAAACAACTCCACAAATGCAATTATGTCCTCACTATCCAGCCTCAACATGCCTCAACATAAATTCGCAGACTCTTTCCTCAGACAGCCTCGCAAGAAGAGGTAACATTTGTCACCAGGCATGCGGCACATCCTTCTGCATCACAACGTGCTGTCACGACAAAACACAATTGCCCCAGATCCACATTGACGAATCTTCTTTGTTCTGTACGCTCCTGTCTAAGTTGAAAACTGCCATACTATGTTGCTAGCCCGACCACTCAGCCGCACCTGAACGCAATGATGAAACTAGACCCCTCGAACCTCGAGTAACCTCGAGCAGATTGCACCCAAGGCCTCCAGCGGTCGAGACGAAGCATCCTGGTGAACATGCAGCAGACATCAGCAGGGGCCCCCCTGAGTTATGTAGCCATAAACACAGATGGACGAAAGAACATGCAGTGACCATTCACATATCGGGCATGTCGGGGTTCCAGTTCCAGGGTGCAAATGAGGCCTACGAAATGACAGACCAGTAAGGAAAAAGGGTCTCTACAACATCATTTTGGTTCTTGGACCTATGGCGTTTTGGCGTGTTTTTGTTCTTGAACGAGTTCCAAAAACCCATGATCATTTCGTAGACTGCTTTTTATTGTTTTTTTGGATCTTCCTTCTCGAATAGGCCTGAAACACAGGATGCTTTTGCAGTGGGGTTTGGGGTTCCAATTTCCCATCATTCCCAGCCAAGGTGTATTCTCACGTTCTTTAATTTTTTTTCATGTTCTTGGCATCTAAAATCACATAAAATTGTTTTGTGTCGTCCATGCTCGGCAACATACCCCAAATATTGGGCCCATAGATGTTGTGCACTCGCCGTCCTAAGGTGGGGCCATATTGACATTGTCCGCGTGCTGGCTGAAGCTGGTGCAGCCAATGACCAAACCACCAACGATGGTGTAACACCTTTGTTTTTGCCCAGCTCAGCTGAGATAATTTTGCCTCCTTTTTGAAAGCACATGTTCCTACAGTCCTACAGAATCAAACCCTGTTGTGGAAAAATCCTTAAAGAAATGATGCTTACTATCATTCTTGGGGCCCAGCATATCTACAAAACATGTTCGCGAACATGTTTTGCAGTAGCCCTCTACCAAAAAAAGGGTTTTTAGGAGTCTGATAAAATGACTCTACAACCAGGACCTTTTTGTCAGACGAACCAAGATCTACAAAGAGATCGCTCGCTACAAAAACCATGCTCCCACCACACCACCACCACACACCACACACCACATGCTTCCTACATACAAAAGAAAGCACTACAAAATGACAAAGTGGTTTGTAGGAGTCATATGTTCCTGCGTGTTGTAGTGGAAACGGGAGCCCCGATTTGTATGTGACATATCATGCCATATTGTGACATAGATTGACATAGTATTTGAGATGATTCACATAGCGAATGTGTTTGTCGCAGATCCACACCATCTTTTCTGATTCGCCCGAAACACATCTCGCCGAAAGGAACCAGAAATCCTCGGGCTCGGCAGAAATGAGGTCCAGGCAAAGGTGAGGAAGGAAGTTCAGTAGACAAACCGTAGACAAACCTGGAAATTTGAAGGCAATTTGAAGATGGATGCGACTGGGACTTCAGGTCTGTATCAAGTGTGCGCTTTATAATTCTTTTTATCATATGTCTTGATCTTGATGTCAACCCCTAGCCCGCAAACGAAGAGCAATGGCGTCACTTTTCGCCAATATGCATCAAAATGCATGTTCGGAGCCTGGGGCTTTGCAAAAATCAGGATGCTGCCCAGAAAAAAAAGTTCGAGAGACAGTGTGCTACAAGTAGGCATGTCACAATGTGCTTGTCCTGCTGTCATTGCCTTCGCTTGCGGCGAAGTGAAAGACATGCTCAGACTGGAAAACGCCAGTGCTGGGGAGTGCTGACAACTCTTCTGTCGAGATCATGAAAGCATAGCTGGCACGTACATCCGAGCATCTCCTATCACCAGCACCAGCAAATGCTACACTGCTACACGCTACCAAACGCATCACAAAAAGTCTCTCCAAGTGGAAATCTCTGCCCGCCCTGCAAGGATGATCGGTTTTTCAATGCTGATAATGCTGGAATCCTGGGGCTTTCATGAGAACATCAGCAGAAGTGCTTCCAATAATTTCCAATATCTAATAAACAACTGGATGTCAATGTGGCTCACATGGAGGCTCTGAGATCTCCTTTTGCTTTTGTTGTACAGTTAGTGAAGCGGCGGCTCACACAAGCTGGTTGGCAGACCTTTGCGCAATGTGTGAAGGTCCTTTCGAACGGTTCTCTTAGAGAACTGTACTCACAATCTTGGACTTGGCATCTTCACCTGAGCCAACAGCATCGACTTGAGCCGTAACATTGGTGTAGGCGAATCCTGGAGTGTATTGAAGTGAAACACTGAAACACAAAAACATAAACGTTTTTTCGATGTGCGCCCTTCATCAGGTTGGAAAACATCTGTTCATATTTTTTTGACTCAGTCTCATCTAAACTCAGGATTTCCTTTGCGCTTCCGCACTTCCGCCTGTCCGGTGCAGCCGGGCCTGGGTGATCTTGAGGGACGTCCATCGGAGCCGTCGGAGCCGTCGGAGCGTTTGACGCAATCGCCTCATTCTGCGGTTCCGGAAGCGCTGGCAGATCATCATTGCCTCCGGGGGATCATGATGGATCCCTGGACAAATGGTAGGTTTTATGGTCAATAAAGCAACACCTGTAGAAATGATAATGGCAGAGCTTTGGAAACGTGACATTTACTGCATCATATTCAATCTATATCGTATTCGCAAAATCGCGATTGCTCTTATGCAGCTTATGCATTAATCATGCTTTCCATTCTAGCTCTCAACCTTTAAGCCTCGGCACCAGGGGTCGATGGTTCTGGTAGTTCTGGTTGCGGTTGTGGTTCTATCAGATTCAGTACTGAAGTCAACTTCTTCTATCGGGCTCTACTTTGATCTGTTTTGGCCCTTGCTGATGTAGCTCATTCTAAGTTTCCAATCTCTCAACCTTTCTAATCTGTTGAAAACCCAGGTGCCAGGAATCGTCATCGTGGACAAACGGGCATTAAGGGCTTGCACCGTCACTCGAGTTCCCACAATGCCGGAGCCCTGGGACAAATTGTGCAATGCGGATCTCAAGGCTGTCCGATTCTCATCCTGGAAGTCGGCCCCAATGACGTTGATGAAATTCAGGATGGCTTTCACATCCTCAAATTTGGAGCTGCCATATGACGTTCGAAATGCCTACTCCACCTACTCTGCCCTTCCCATCTCTTCCCATCATTTCCTGGCTATATAAGATTAAAACAAGCCCCACAAATTGTCAAAAAATGTCTCATTAGCCTTCGAGTTTCGTAGGAGTTTATCGTCCCAATCTTCTCCCGAAGGTAGGCATGTTCAATTTCCAGAAGCGCCTGGGCACCTCACATGCTGGAGCTTTGCACTTGCTCGCGCTGCGCTATGCATCTCTGTGCTCTGAATGTTCTTCAGTTTGACATGGCGGTTTAATAAGTTTCGTCAAAGCATTCATTGGCTGTTCCATATTATTTGGTGAAACCCTTTGCTCCCCTGCCACCCGCATGTGATGAACATTTGCAGGCATCATATCATGCAGCCCGCCGTAATCGCCAATCAGCTGGCACCACATGATACAAAAAGCACACGGTCACACAATCGGCTGCTTCCCGGACTCCCCATGATTTACCATTGAAACTGAGGAAACAATAGTTTGAAACCAATGGTGTCATTAGCTGTGACAAGTGCACGTGGTTGATCAATAGTCTTAGTCAAGAATGTTGATGGACGGGCGGGGTAGGAGTGAAAAATAGTGAATCCATTCGTACCTGTGCCATGGAAGGTGTGTCAGCCAGAGCGTTGAAGCAACACTGAGATACTAAACGTTGACAGCTGGGGGGCAAATCATGTTTTGTCTTGTCTTTTCCCAATATGTGGCATTTTTGAAGGTTTTTTGTTTTCTTTTTTTGAGGGGGGGTTGGGCTGTTTGCGCCAGCGCCATGTGAGGATGGGAACTTGGTCAGGTTGACACTCTTTTGTTTTTGGCCTAGCTTCAGGCCCTATGAAAATTGGACCGTAGCTTTGGTCCAGTGTTCCCATTTTCCCGGAAGTGATGGCAAAAATGCGGCTGTGACCAGCTTCCCTCCGTACATTTGGGATAGTTTTGCATTTGTTTCGAGCTCAAACATCATTTCTCTTTTCGCCACCCAAACTGTGCGGCAAATTCAGTTTGCACTGGAGTTGGGGCACGTGGCGCGCCCTGTGCAATTTTCATCAAATTTTTCCCCCAGTTCTTGGCATTCTTTCTGCTGCGGTGAATCCAGCTGTTCCACTCACAACCCCAGCGGCCGCTCTGGCATTCATCCGAGGCACATTGCTTCAGAGCCTCTGAAATCTTCCCAGGATCCTGGCTCCCGCTACCAAGGGTCAGGAAGCGGTTCCAATTTCCTCCAACAAGCTGCAAAACCACCCCACCGATGCAAAGAACCGCCAATGAAGCCAAGCAAGCGAGCAGCAACCTCTACTGCTCATGAACTTCACTTTAGTTACAAGCTTACTGCCCTCATCCATAACATCTACGTGGCAGGCAGTCTATTTTCATCCTCTCCAAGGTTATCAGTTATCTTACTATTGTCCTGCCATGTCCTACCAGTATCAAGTCAATTCTAAGATGCCGTCAGCTCATTCAAAGAAAAGAAAGCTTTCCCGAAAAGACAGACTCGGAACACCAAAATGATCACCGTGAAGTGCTCACCAAATTTGGCTTCCATATCTCCATCCTCTTGAATGGACCTGCTCGCCAATATCAGGAGGCTCGCACTCAACACTGTGTCTGCGAGATTGATTGCGGGAGCCTTCCATGGTCGTAGCGATGCCTGCAGAACAGTATAGGTGACCAGGACAATGCTTACCAAGCTTGTCTGTACTGGTGGCAAGTTGGTCCCCACGACGATGGAGATTGCAAAGCCCAAGCCACGGCAAAGCAGGGGAACGATGAATCCATAGCTGTCAAGGCGAAAGTTGGAAGTGCAAAAGCGGAAACTTTGGACCTTCGCATGCTTGCCCTCAACACTCCATCGCGGCAGATTCCATACAGCATAGTTGCAAACCACCAGGAATCCGAGAACGAAAAGAGTCAGCAACACAATTCCAAATGCCAACAGCATACCATGCCCGTCTTCTCCGCAGAAAATAGTGGGGTAGCTGAGAACGCTGTGGCGTCCGTTGGGATGCTTGTAGCACATCATGGGTTTCAAAGAGACAGCAGCTATGGTGCCAAACCCGAGCTTGAGGCCAAGTCCCATGGTGTTCAAAGTGAAAGGCCATTTCCAGGGCTGTAATTTGAATNAGCTATGGTGCCAAACCCGAGCTTGAGGCCAAGTCCCATGGTGTTCAAAGTGAAAGGCCATTTCCAGGGCTGTAATTTGAATTTGCGGAAGCAGCTCAATTGGGACAGCGCATAGCAAATCGCTAGCCACAGTAGCACTACAGGACAAATAAATGCTGTTGCCACGTAGCTACTTGATGAACTGCCACCCAGGAAGCAACTCAAACTCAAACTGTCCATGTCCAGCACGAAGATCTGCAAACCTGACGAAGCCTGTTCAAAAGTCGTGGGCCATTTTGCAGACATCAATCCAAGGAGAGCAAGACTTTGTAGGGTATCCACAGCCAGGCCAACAGCCATCTGCCCCGTTTTCAATGGTCCGGCCTGTGCTGTGACCTTGGCAATTCGCTGAAACAACCGGAAACAAATGATAATAAATGTTCGCCCTCCAAATGAGTGCAATTTGGAATGAAGAATTATCAGAATTATATAGCTGCTAGGACAAGAAGGCATCTATGACCAGCCAGCACTTCTCTTGATCTTGGAATCATGCCAGTCCATATGAGTCCATTCTGTCTCGCAGCCTTCCAACTAAGTATTTACATATTATCTAAGCAGATCAACGTAGATCAAGCATGATCAAGCCCAATGCCCAAGAGCACCTGACACACCTTTGCATAGCTCAGCTCGGCCAAGCAACGGGAGTGTTCACAAAGAAGTAAGCACTTCCAACACCTGCCAGCCCCACCACTACTGCGACTGCCCATCCGAGTGCGGTGGTGCCACAATCTGCGCATTCTTCACCGGTCCAACTTTGTCCATCGGGGCAAAATCCACAAGGCTCACCCTTCAAATCACCAGCGCAGGTTCCTGCGTCACANGCCACAATCTGCGCATTCTTCACCGGTCCAACTTTGTCCATCGGGGCAAAATCCACAAGGCTCACCCTTCAAATCACCAGCGCAGGTTCCTGCGTCACACATGCACTGTGAAGCTAGGGCAGACTCTGAAGCTGCACAAATGGCATCCTGTCCAATGACGTCAAGTGAGATGAAGCTAGATCAAATAAGTATCTACCGTCAAGCAAAGCAATTTCCCGCACCCAGTGGAACATAGTGGAACCGTCCTGGTGTCCCTCCAGTGCACCAAGTGCTTGGTCTGCATCTGAAAACCTTCAAGGGGTCGCTTATGGTTGCGAAGTAGCCGCTTTGGATCCTGGTAACCTGCAGTGAGTCAAAACCGGAAGCATCTTCTAGCTTCACTTTTTTTCTTGGTAGGGGAACGTTCCCCACGAATACGCTTCCACGTCCTCCTGTGTCTANCCTGCAGTGAGTCAAAACCGGAAGCATCTTCTAGCTTCACTTTTTTTCTTGGTAGGGGAACGTTCCCCACGAATACGCTTCCACGTCCTCCTGTGTCTATGATTGAATTTATTGGAATGATTTCCTGTCGATGGGGGCCAAGGGAGGGCGCAAGAAATTTGTGCTTGGGCTTGGAATGGTACGACCAATGGATTAAATATGATTGAATGAATGATATTAAATGACATAAAATGATACCGACAGCAACCAACAGCATCCAACAGCATCATCCCTGTCTGGCTGGTAGGGGGGCAGGAGTTCCGCTGACTTGGTGCGTACAAGAAACGAGTTGCTCACCTGATGAAGGCTGTCCTTCGAATTTCAGCCGCTTCGGGGCGACCCGGAATGTGAATTCGTTTCATCATTTCTGAAGAATTTTGAGGCGACAGGAAGCGGTTGTTTGAAGCTCTTTGAGCCAACTTTAAGAATCNCGGGGCGACCCGGAATGTGAATTCGTTTCATCATTTCTGAAGAATTTTGAGGCGACAGGAAGCGGTTGTTTGAAGCTCTTTGAGCCAACTTTAAGAATCTTTAAGTACATTTAAGAAGTTTGAAAGTTTGGTCGATTTGCCCGGCCACGCCTGTCTGCAGAGTCTNTGTTTGAAGCTCTTTGAGCCAACTTTAAGAATCTTTAAGTACATTTAAGAAGTTTGAAAGTTTGGTCGATTTGCCCGGCCACGCCTGTCTGCAGAGTCTGAATGCTCGATGAAAAGGGGCAGTCTAGCCCTTCACCACATGGAATGCATTCCAAAGCGTCACCACTGGCAATGTTGATGGACCCAGCCTCGCATCCACAGTCCGAAATGGAGTTGGATCCCAGCAATAGCGTGGTGGCACCAGCAGGGCATGACTTGCAGCCTCTTTGTCCCTCTTCATTTTGGTATTGGCCAACTGGACAGCGGTTGCACCCAAGACTCCCGGTCTCGTTTTGGTAGCTGCCGGCTGGACAAAGATCGCATGACACCGATGCCCCGGACACTTGGAACGATCCACTCGGACACTCTTGGCAAACATACGTGACTCCTTCCAGGGAACTCGGAAACCTTGAAGACATCGGCCCTCACTTCTTACTGGTACTTTCAAAGCACAACAGTTCCTCGCAATCCAACTAGCTAATAAAAAAATCTAGATGGTTTTGAGCCTTGATTAATAGTTCTTGATTAATTTAATTTAATTTATTCATGAACTAGTTGGTTTGATGTTGGTTTGCGAACGTTTTTTTGCCCAGGACCTTGGGAATCCTCCAGCTGGGCAGAATAAGAACCTGCCATGGTGGCCATGGCACTTTCAGCTTGACCGAATACCAAACATATCCAATCCCAGCTGAAACCAGGGTCCCAGCCAAATCAAAGCAGTACTAAGTCACTAGATATCGCTAGATGTCGCTAGATGTCACTAGATGTCACTAGATGTTAGACTTTATCAAGTTGGGCAATCAACTTGACAACTCTTTGGTTCGAGAACGGCCTGAAGGACAAGCCCTGCATGTGATTGAGATAGCCTCACGGCTTTGCAGGAATTTCTTGTCCTTCTCCTGAAGTGGAGCAAATCATGAAAAACTAAACTAGGCATTGGGGGAAAGGTGGGGAAAAATCAGTTGAAACGAAGTCTTGAAACTCAGGTTTGCAAGAAATAAACGAGCATCTTTTAGGAGGTCACGGGTGTAAGTTTCAATTATGGTTTTAAACGCCGCATTCTGTTTCAGGGGTTCCCCAAGAAAAATAGAACATTTGCGTGACTGAAAGGAATGCCACGATTGTTCCCGAAGTCAGCATAACCTCTTTCAGATTTCATAGAGATCTGGCAAGGCACACTGTACATACCGAATTGGGAGAAACACTTTCCTTTCTTTGGAAGCCATGCAGTCCAACGGTCTTCATTTGACAGAAGCCAGCGGCACGCCACATCAAAGTCATCGTCGTTGGTGTCCAATTGGTTTAACATCATCTCATCGACAGCTTTGAGGCTGACCTGGAATCCTCACAGCACCAACCGGCAAGGTTGCATGAGTTTCAAAATGAAATTCCCACCATGCTTGAACCTACAAACACACATGCGCTCACGCACACGCAAATGTATATGTATGCGTATGTGTAGGATTATGTGCACTGTATACATGCACGTACACTACACTACACGACACTACATTGCATGAAACTACATTACGCTGCATTCCATTGCATTGCAGTGCACTTCATCACGTCATTACATCATGAAAATCATAGGGACCATTGCATCACTAGAATCATTACATCTTTACGTACATTATTTTACATCACTTCACATCGCATCACATCATATACCATTAGAGTGCATTCGTTACATTACATAACATTACAAAACATCACATAACATTACGTTGCATGTCATTGCATCAGATTACCTTACATTGCCTTGCATTCCATTCCATTCCATTACACTACATCGCACACATATATACATACCATTGCATTGCGTTGAATTGCATTGTGTGGCATTGGATTGCATCACATCACACGACAGCACGCCACAGCACGCCACATCACATCTCATCGCATGGCATCGCATGACATGACATTTCATGACGTTATGTTGTGTAACATTGCATTACATTACCCTATATTACATTACATTACATTGCATTGCATTACAGTAATTTACATTTCATTGCGTTACATTACATTGCATTACGTTACATACATGCATCTACCTACCTACCTCCCTACCCTACCCTACCCTTCCCTTCCCTACCTGTCACCTATCTATCTGCATTCTGACATGCCTGCATTTCTACATTCCTACCCTACCCTACCCACCCCACCTACCTGCGTGCCTGGATATCCGCATACCTACATACCCGCGTACCAACATACAATACTCTTACCCAACGTGCCTTACCTGCATGCAAGAAAATACCACACCATACCGATACATCACACTACATTTCATTGCATTCCATTCCATTGCATTTCATTCCACTCAATTCCGTTGTACACATAGCTATACACGCTCAAATCACCTATGTCAAACCAGTTCAAAGTTCAAACCTACTAAAACCTTGAGAAGGCTCCGTTCATGAACTCCTCCACCTCTGGCGCCAAATCGCTCAAATCCTGACTGACATGTTTATCGACAGAAAGGTCTTTTGCAGCAGACCGTCTGTCACCTTGTGCCCATGCATCTCGGTCGTGTTCTGGAAAAGTGATCCTTCTTGGCTTCAACCTTTCAGGGTGGCCCATCTTTACAAATCCACGTGGTACCGAAGGATTATATGATCACCATGACATCATTGAAGAGTTCGTAAATATGATCTAAATTAGACACAAATTCAAGGTGCAGTGGACTTTGAACGGTAGAATGCAATGGCGTAATCTGGGGCGTATACACCTGAAAAGGGGAATGGAGTGAATGAGCATGATGCAGGCCAAAAGAACGAATGGATGCTGGGAAGGGGGAAAAATCGAATTCACGCCAAAAGGACTTTGTATGACATTGTGTGACTTTGTTGCATGCAAGATGTCTTCTAGTACCAAGTAACCAGAGTTTCACCTGCTGAAGGCTCTATGTTATAACGCTACCAGGGGCGGAAGTTTAAGAAAAAAACGCTCTAGGAAGAAGATGGCCAAAAGGAAAGTTGTTGAAATTCAGAAGCAAGGAATTGTTGAAGATTTGAGGCGCGTCAACGAATGAGCAAGTGGTGGCTGACACGCCAATGAAACGACATGAGAAAACCGCGCATAATTGAGTGAATGAATCAACGAACCAATGAATCAATGAATCAGTGAGGCGATGGCACAATGAATCAATGAATCAGTGAATCATGAATCAATGAATCATTGAACCAATGAGTCAATGAATCATTGAACCAATGAGTCAATCATCATTGAATCAGTTAATCAGTGAATGAATGAATGAATGAATGAATGAATGAATCAATGAATCAGTGAAACAATCAACCAATGAATCAACGAGTCAACGAATCAATGAATCAGTGAATCGGTGAATCAATGAATCAGTGAATCAATGAATCATTGAATAAACGAATCAAGGAAACAATAAACCAATGAGCCAATGAATAAATGAATCAATGAATCAGTGAATCAATTTTTGAGTCAATGAGTCAATGAATCATTGAATCAATGAACCCATGAATCAAAGAGTCAATGAATCAATGAAGCAATGAATCAGTGAATCAATGTTTGAGTCAATGAGTCAATGAATCAGTGATGAGTCAATGAATCAGTGAATCAATGAACCCATCAATCAAAGAGGCAGTGACTCAGTGAAGTCATGAATCAGTGAACCAAACAAATCAATGAATCAGTCATTGAACCAATAAATCAAAGAATGAACGACTGAACGAGTGAATGAATCGATGGATGATGGGTGGGTGGATGGATGAATGAGCTATAATATGCTTCTTTTTGTTGAGTCACTTCTTCACTGAGGGACTTCTTCGCTGTGGCATCTCTCCTCTCAGCTACTTCTTCTCTAGCAGCCACTTATCTGGGCTACTTTTGCTCTGAGCTGCCTCCCAGCTACCTTTTCTGTAGGTTCTGCAACCCAAGCAGCCAGCACAATGCATTTTGCGACATCCAGCGGCAATTCCGCATAGCGCAAGAGCAGCACTATGGTGAAACTACCCTTTGCATCCCTTTGCGGAAGTGTTTCGGAATGCGTCTACCAACCTCCAGCTGCTCCTACAGAGCATCGCAGCATCACTCTCGCTTTGCTGCGCGCAGCGGGAAATTAATGCAAACTAGAAGGAAATTAATGCAAACTAGAAGGAAATGAATGCAAACTGGAAGGAAATGAATGCAAACTTGAAGGAAATGAATGCAAACTTGAAGGAAATGAATGCAAACTTGAAGGAAATGAATGCAAACTTGAAGGAAATGAATGCAAACTTGAAGGAAATGAATGCAAACTTGAAGGAAATGAATGCAAACTTGAAGGAAATGAATGCAAANCATAGTAAACGCTAAAGGTACCGCCTTCACCTGAATGCTTTCTGCAAGGGAACAGCTCTATTTTATACAACCGGTACCGACTTCAACATCTGCCTGTACCTTCTCTGTAGGTTCTGCAACCCAATTCTTCTCTTCGCGCAGCCAGCACAATGCGTTTTGCGACGTCCAGCGGCAATTCCGCATAGCACAAGAGCAGCACTGCAGCACTATGGTGAAACTACCTTTTGTGGAACTGGTTTGGGATGCGTTTAGCAACCTCTCGCTTTGCTGTGTGCAGCCGTGCCAATGCGTTTTGTCGCAGCCGGATGTAAACCCGCAAAGCAGGAGCGTCGCACCAAATCGGCCAACGTTCGGGCAGCAATGAGTCTGGGGACGATTCCTCATTAAGCCGATCCCCTCAGTTTTTGCGACTTTTTTTTGTGAAATCGAACTCTCGCAACAATCTGCTGCACATTTTGCCAACCTCATCTTCCAAAAGTGTTCCGAGCATGGCAATTTTTTTTAAAACATTTTGAAGTGCAAATCAAGCTCTCGCTACAGTCTGGGGGGACATTTTGCCGACCTCATCTTCCAAAAGTGCTCTGGCACCACCACTTTGAACTGAAAATCGTCCTCTCGCCACAGTCCTGTGCACTTTTTGTCGGCAACTTTCCCAGATCGCGCCCCCCCACCTCTGCGGAAACAGAGACCCTACTTCGGCGACCACGGAAGCTTCCGTACCCGAAAAACACAAAGTTTCGCACCGGAGGATGTTTTCAAACCTGAATTCACGCGCTTCCGCACTGTTACACTTCCCAGCTACTTGATGATGGGTGGTTGACATGATGATGTGGTTGACATGGTGGGAATGCTAGCCATGACAATCGTCCGTAACTCGGAAGTTTTCCAACTCCATTTCATTTGACAATATCTGCACAACTGCGTTGGCTCTCGTACGGTGCATATTGACAAGGCATGGCCTGAGGAATGTTGAATCAGGAACCCACCAGTAGAGCATGAAATTGAACTCCGCCGGCAGGTTGACATAGTTCTCCCAACTGCTGGCAACAGCTGTTGCCAGGGGCATATTGTAGACTGCTGCCTTCAGCAGAATTTCACCAATCCCCCAGCCAGTGCCAGCGGTAAACCACGTCAAACAAGTACCCGGATCGTCTCTGCAGGCGGGAGCATACCAAAAATGGCCATCAAAGCATTTACCAATGACCAGCCCCTGGTTGTCGACGACAACCCCGGCTAAATCACCTGTGAGGTCGAGATAACCGCTCATGAGTTGGTTTGACATCAATGCAGTGTCTCCGCAAGGTAGCAGTTTCGAGACATTCAAATCACGGGGGTGGGCAAAGTATGCCCCGGGGTTTTGCCGGGACCCGTTGTAGTCTCGGTAGAAATCCAAATTGATGCTGTCAACATCGTAGGCTTTCTGCTGCACTGCCAGGGGCACGTATGCTGCGGACGCTCCCAAATATCCCATGTTGCCAAGATTCTTCGGTGCCTTGTTGGGGTAGTCGGCTTGCACCTGAGCCCAAGCTTCAGCATACCCTTCCGTCCACACCTCCACATTGATGTGGACATAAGTCACGCTCTGTCCGCACCCTCGGTCTGTGCTGTTTAAGGGCTGGGAGCAACCCATCAAAGCAAAGAAGCCATCAATCGTCAATGCTCCTGGACCTTTCAAATCCACTTTGTAGCCAATCCTCTCCTGTTGGTCATTACGATTTCAAGAGCTTGAGTCAAGCACCACTATACAATGCGAATGGCTTTGGTTAAGGTCTTTTCCCCCTACCACTGCCTTTGCCCTGTGTAGTTGCGCCTCTTTGTCCCACATTAATTCATAATGTTGCACATGGTTTCACTACACACCCTTGGATATAAATATGCACACACACACATACACACACACACACACAAATATACAGTATATATATATATGTGTGTGTAGTCATTGAGTAGTTTATTTATATTTATGCGTTCATTGCTTTTTTTTGGTTTTCTACGCGCACGCACACAGATATAGGCATCAGCTTGTCTCACTCTTTGTTTCTGTCGCATGGCTGTAAGGTTTTACTTGACTGAGCTATGCTCTGTCAACCTTTGAAAGTTGATCCTTTGGANGAAAAAGACACTTCTGAAATTTCTGAAATTTGATATGCATTCCATGGCAGGAATTGTCGAGAGAAAAACTTTCAAACTCGTGTGAGTCTTGGACTCTCCCGGACAGGGCCGGGTGTGGTCGGGTGACCTGAAAAGACTTGAACAGTAAAATGCGACGATCAACATGTTCAACAGCTTCAGCCTAAACTTCTGCAAGAAAGTCAAGGCATCAGCTTGTCTCACTCTTTGTTTCTGTCGCATGGCTGTAAGGTTTTACTTGACTGAGCTATGCTCTGTCAACCTTTGAAAGTTGATCCTTTGGANAGGCATCAGCTTGTCTCACTCTTTGTTTCTGTCGCATGGCTGTAAGGTTTTACTTGACTGAGCTATGCTCTGTCAACCTTTGAAAGTTGATCCTTTGGATCCGTTCGCAAAATTCTCAAATTCTTTCTTGATCATCCATGGCAGGATGATTTGTTTTGTTTTGTCTTGACTTCCCATGGCAGGGAAAAAGACACTTCTGAAATTTCTGAAATTTGATATGCATTCCATGGCAGGAATTGTCGAGAGAAAAACTTTCAAACTCGTGTGAGTCTTGGACTCTCCNGAAAAAGACACTTCTGAAATTTCTGAAATTTGATATGCATTCCATGGCAGGAATTGTCGAGAGAAAAACTTTCAAACTCGTGTGAGTCTTGGACTCTCCACGACCCCAATCTCGACACCTCAGGTGTTGAAGGGGTACCATTTGTGAATCATCTGCTTACCTTTCTCAGTATGTGTAATTGAAGGCAACATCGAAAGACCATCCTGGATATAAATTTTTGCCACTTGTGGGGAAGACCAACGTCCTTTCAGTAGTGTCAATTCCATACTGCCGCTACTGCGAAAAGTTTCAGTAGCGCCACCGCGGCGCAAGGAATACGGGCGAAAGCAATGTTGCTCCAAGTTGAATTTACGGCAGTAGAAAGAGAAACGGTTCCTAAAGGCTTGCGGTGACTGATCCCACATTGGAGTTTTTGAATTTTGTTGGCTTTCCCTGAGTGCGATTGCTTCACGGATAGATTCCAGAGCAAAATAATCAGAAAATGCGATGGTTTCGCCAGCTCCGTGACGTATGCCTGTCTTGGTAATGGGTAGGCTAAGAACTGCATGCTCTGATCCCATGATGAAATGATGAGGAGACACATTCAGAATCTCACCTGTTCTCAATAAAGCAAAGAAACCCAGCAGGAATAAAGCCGCAAAGATAAGGTCTCGGTGAGCTACTGCATAATGTGCTATAGCATAGACCAAACGTTTGGTGAGCGGTGGGGCTCTGTTTGGTCCCTCAAGTTTCCTCCAGGTTTTAAATAATTTCCAGGAATTGGGAATCCATTTCTTGGTGGCAGGTTCGAAATGATGGAGCCCACACAGAGCGTCCGACACAAAACTTAGGATTTGTCCATTTTCCCATTGCTTTTCAATCCATTTGCAAATATCATCGTCTAAGGTATACATTGTTAAAGTACTGGTAAAAATAGGTAGAATGGCCCTGACTGCAAGGTAATAACGCTGCTGTGTTCGCTCGGTGATGGCAGCATCTACCAAATTAATATTCTTCCTCTGCTCTTGCCGTTCTTTCTTGGTCCGCTTCGTGAGGAAGCGAGGTCTGACGACTCGCCCCATCTGTTGGATTGCGTGTAGATTCAATGTGTCCAACAATCAAGACCAGACCATGCGCCAATAAATATGCATTGAGGATTTTCAGTACCTTGTTGAGAAAACGGCTGCTGCTTCTTCCTTTTCCTATAATGGACATGCAAACATAGCTGTCAGTGACATGGAAAAGTCTCGTATTCGTGACTTGGTGATGGAGAGTCATATACTGTACCGTCTGTAAAATTGATCTGAGTTCCAAAACATTAATGTGTTCGGGGACCTTCCAGGTAAATCGAAAAACCGGCTCCCAATTCCACCAGCGCGCTTCAACTCCTTGACGAGGGAAAGCTTTAGGCACCATAACTTCACCTGTTGTCACCCTTATGTCTGAACCAGTGTGATTGACTTTACTGAGTAACAAACGATTAAGATCTTGTACGTCTCGACTTCCCCCATGATCATGTCCATATTGCAAACGCCTAGCAAGGGGAGCGACTTTTCTCCATGGCGCCCGAAACCCTGGTGCTAGTCCCATTCGACGACAGAGGTGCACATAGTCAAACTTTGGAATGTAGGCTTTACATAGGGCTGCTGCTGGAATGATGAAACTGAAGATGGAAAAAGAGTCTCCGAGCAAGGACAATCTCTCATTCTCATACTTTTCCTTTGACTGCTTGATATGGCTAGCACTATAGCAGAGTTCTGTATGGTCAAAACCATAACCCAAAAGGAGTTCCCGTTCTCGAGAATTGGCTAGGCGCCATTTGTCGCCTTTTGTAAAAATAAACCGCTGGGCATAGTGATACGGAGGAAATTTGAAGCATTCTGATCTCCATCTGCTTATGGTATCTTCATCACAACGGCCTAAACCTGCTGGTTGAGGCGGTGGCTTAGACCGGGCTATTACTTTCATAGCGGTCGGGAGAACTTCTCCGTCAAGTCCGCCTTGCCATACGTACCCCTCTTGTATCCAGTCCAGCTGTGCTGGGTACGGCGCTGGTGCTGACACTTTCCACCAGTAGGCTTCCTCTTCGATGTGAATGCCGTTTATACTTCCCGCAAGGTCTTCACTGGTCCAACACAATCGAGGTCTGTTCATTGGCACGGCATCTGCGCAGTTAAGCCAATAGGGGTAGGTGTCCAGATATTGTGAAATTTCTTCCAAATCAGTTTTGTTCATTGAAGCAACATTCTCCGTGACATACTTCACTTTGATCAAGGGCTCACAATGTTCCCTAAGCATTTGTAAGATGCGGACTACTTCGAAGAATAATCCTGATTGCGCCCCATGTAGACCTTCTCGATTGGCTTTTGCACTTGAGAGATCTACACAAGGAAAGCCGGCCCAGCAATGAATTTCATGTATGTGTGGGAACTTCAAAAGAAGTTGTTTTAGGAGTTTCTCATCAAACTTTCGTACATCCCCATACTGCAGACAATGGGGCCACCGTCTGGAGACGATGCGATTTGCCGGCTTGTGTATTTCAAAACTCACTAAACCGGCTGGAGTCAATCCTAAGATATCGTAAGTACGGTATGACCCACCAACTCCATTAAATAATGAAATTACTAATACTGGAATTGATTGCCCTTTCGAATCTGCTTCCAACTGGCTGTTGACATAGTCACTCCCTTCCGGAGTAAGAGATCTGCTAAGGCCAACTGCACCCCCATGTCCTGATGCGTCAGAGGCTGTTGTAATCTCGGATATACCGGTCCCCATAAAGGAATGAAGCAGAGGTGAAGCTGCCACTAGGGAGAAGAGCTCTCGTCTGACTTTTCCGACTAAGACTTGAGAAAACTTTTTGCTTCCAACGTATTCCCAAGTATGTTCCAAAAACCCCATTCCAACGCGTCGGAATTGTAAAATATGAATCCAACGTCCTGCTATGATCTGAACATGCTTCTTAATAAGTTGCTTCCTCTCCAGGACCCACAGTGTGGCATGGATCAGTTTCATCAGCCTAGAGGGAGAGGGACCGAGAGTCTGAGTCTTCCCTGAGACAAAGGCTCCCAGTTCCTCAGCCTCATCCACGCCAGTGCGCCGTTTCTTTGATGCTGAAATAACATGGGCATCAGCCCAAGCCCGCTCTGCTGTCTCATGTAAAAGGTTGCCCCCTTCAAGGGTTTCGGCTGCCCCTTGGATTTGCCCTGCGGCAAAGTTATCTAAGTACACATGCCACCATGCACGGTGGGACTGTCTTGCTTCCCGGAGCAACCCAACCATCCAAACAGGTACCGCTTTGTTCTTTGCCAACTGATATTCGGCCGTCAGAGAATGTCTAAGCACAAGGTTTTCGGATATTTCTTGCATTATAGATACCGAGGAAAGCCATCCCATAGGCAAAACGGTGCAACTTAGAGCATAATCCCTTGTGGGATCAAGCCCTAAGGAGCGACCGTTCCTGACCACATTAAAACTGAGGAACTTCCTCCAAACTGCCGGAAGTTGAAAAAGATAAAAAGCATTGCTCATATCGCTCTGCCAAATCTTTACCACCTCTGAGCCGTCTAGCACGCATGACATCCATGAAGTAATAGCTGGCAAATTTGAAACATTTCCCTGAAATTGCATCATAACTGAATTCGACGGCACTAAATTCATTATGACTCTTAGAACCGGTTCATCATTGTCAGTTCTAGCTTGTTTCTCCACTCCAAATAAACCATTTAAAATGGGTTGCCCCCTGAAAGTCGCAACCTCATCCAGAGGTGTCCAACAGCAAATGGCACGCTTTACCAACAAATCGGCAACCCCTTCAATCTCTCCAGGCTTTACATGTATCTTCCCTTTCAACTTAGGCAACTCTTGACCCTCATCCGGCAACATGCATAGTTCAGGTTCCAAAAGCAATTTCTTTGTGTAAGGTCCTACGAAATTCAACAAGTCAATAGATCCGCCATGCCCTTCAGGAGGGAGTGCAGGCATGATTTGTTTTACAGACAAGGGATGGCAAACTCCTACTTCTTCTCCTGAGTACGAAACACGAGAAAGCTTCAGATCTTTTTCCACCGCTGTGACGTCGGTCTGGACGTCCAAGCCATGGGCTGCCGTCCTTAGGACAGCTGATTTTACAGCCTCAGCAGCACGGCTTTCCGCCTTGCTCCACGGTCCTTCGACCAGAGGGCACTGCTGTCCATGCAATGTATTACAAGCATAGAGGCCCATCAGCGTCCAGCAGTCAACAGCATGTTCTGAAACAAATTCTGGTGACAAACTTGATGAAAAAGAAACCGAAATCAGCAAATCACGAATCTTTGCAAGGGTTCCCAAACGTACAGGAAGAGCTAGACGACGACGCCCAGCCCGCGGCCATACGACAGGTTTGATCATAACCCGAAAAATGCTGCTCCAGTCTTCTTTCTCACCATTGACCCCTGCATTGACAAGCATCCAAGCCAGACCGCAGCCCGTTCGGGCAAAAGACGTGGCCTCCTTCAACAAGTCAGTGAAACTAGGGACCTGTCTTGAAGTCCCTCGGTGACTCTGCTCGGCTAATGCCAGCGGAGTGGTCATGTCTTCGGCTTCTCCTCTCCTTTGTCGCGTGTCTTGTCCCAATCCTTGGGCCCTGACTGATTGGGCCCCCACTTCGATTTGCCTTTCTTTCCCTTTCCTTTGCCTCTTGTGTCTCCTTTTTCTCCTTTTCCTTCCGTCTGATGCCAACCTCCTTTTCCCTTTCCTGCGCGGCCAGGGCCAGCAGGTCCAGATCCGAGGGGCAAGGCTCCTTGTACCTTGGCCACCAAGCGAGCGTGTTTGCGCGTCGCTAGGATGGCAGCTGGTCCTGCCGCTGTCGAATCCTCCAGAGCGTGGATCTCCATGTGCCTGGCTGTCGCCCAGGAGGAATCCACCATTGATTGGTGAATGGACATGTACCGAGCAGCTAGTGTGTCGCCTACTCGGGCTACGTCCCCCATCCTGAGGAGATCTAGGGCTGCTGCGATGTGATGCAGCTCGTGAAGTTCTCTTTGATGATGGGGGAAGGCCGTTTTGATGAAGAGGTTGAAATAGCTCATCACCTTGATCCCACTGACCAAGATTCGGGATGCTTGGCCCGCTTCCGTGAGCGCGGTCTGATCCATCTGGTCCTTGATGTGCTGGATAAGCATCTGCAAAACTGACCCCGGGTGATCCCGAGACTTCTTCCTCAACGGAGCTTCCAAGTCCGTCTCTGAGCTCGCTTCCTCCGTCTCCGAGGTGTAGACATCTGAAGAGTCCGTCTCGGAGCTGCAGATCACTCCATCCTTCAATTTCCTCTTTCTCTTTTTCTTCTTTTTCTTCTTCTTTCCGCCATTGCCACCGTCGTCTCCTGGATCGTCTCCACCAGGCGGCCGCCCTCTCAGAAGCTGTGAGAGAACTTTTCCCAACACATGCGCTTGGCTGTCTTTCTTGCCTTCTCTCTTCTTCTTTTTCTTCTTGGCCTCTTTCTGAATCTGATTCACTGCTAAGGCCTGCTGAACTAGCTGGCCGCTCAAGGTCTTCATAGTATCGTCTTTTATAGCCTTGGGCTTGGCGGCTTTTCGATGGCTGCGGCCCCCACCTGGGGCCTTCTCCTCCTCCTTCTTCTTCTTCTTGTGCGCGGCTGCTGCCAGCACAGTCTCGGCGGTGTTGAGTCGGAGCCCGGTCTGCAATTCCTCCGCCGCAGCAGAGCCTGAGTTTTCTCCACTGCTCTGGCTGGAATCGACAATTTCTCCAGGGGAGCCGGCGCCTTCCACAGTCTTCCCAGGGATCCCTCCCGGGGCTTGCAAGAGTTCCCTGGCTTTCCTCAGCTTGCCTCTGAGCTCCTCGCGCTTGCGGGGATCTTTGCTCTCGTCCTCTTCTCCTCCTTTGGCTTCGGGAGGTGGATCTCCCGGTGTTTCGTCTGCTTCTCCTCCAGGCTTCTTCCCACGCCCCCGTCCAGCAGCAGGGGCTTTCGTGGCTGGTTTCCTCTTTGGGGCACCCCCTGGACCTTTCTTTTCTCGTCGACTTCCTCTCTCTCCTCCTCTTTGAAATTGGGTCCGCATCTTCTGAGCTTTGTTCATGCGCGCTCCAGAGATGTAGTTCTGGTTGACTGCAAATGAAGTCATCCCCCAATGTCTCACCTGAGTGACATGGAGGTACCGCTGCATGTCTTCTCCTGGCTGATCTGGTGCTATGCAGGGCTCGGACAGGCAGAGATGGATGAAATAGGGCTCGTCGTTGAAAAGAGCATCCAGTTCCGCATCTACCTTGTTGTCTTCGGCCCCTAAATGATAGACCTCCAGAGCCAGAGAGCCATCTACCCAATTTCGAGCGGACAGCACCAAAAAGGCTGCCCACCCTTCGATATAGGAGACATAACTTGTAGTTCCCATCATAACTTCCAGCACGTGTCCTGGCAATGGTGATAAGGATGACCATTTTGGGACTTCGGAAACCATGTACTCTTCTCCACATGGTTCCTCGTTCATTCCTTCAACAAAGTCGGTCCAGAGCAGCTCGGCCCTGGGTAAGTGATCCAAGTTCTAAGAAGGCTGCTGATGCCTTCCGGTGAACTCTGAGGAAAGGGTTGCCAGCAAGACGACCCAATCTCTGATGCTTTCGACCTCCTCTACGTCGGCCTGACTTTGTCTTCTTTCTATCACCTCTCCTCTCGCGCGACCTTTGCCTGTCACGACCTCTCTCACTTCGCCTGTCTCTATCCTCACGGTGATGGGATCGACGGCGTTCGCCAGACCCCCGGGGCGACCGAGTTCTAGTTGAACCTGGTCCTCTTGAAGGCCCGTCTGGACCTGGTGGCTTCCTCTTAGGAGCAACCCCTATGGGGGTATCGTCTTCCTTGTCCTCCTCTTCTTCGTCTTCTTCTTCGTCCCCCTCAGATTCCTCTTCTGCCTTGGCCTGCCGAGGAGCTGGTGGTGGAGGTGGAAGAGGTTGTCGTGCTCGAGGGAGTTCGGCCCTGGGATCCGCTCTAGAGCGCGCGGCTTCACCCGCGGGGCGCGGCTCGTGAGATGCACGGCCGGAGCCAGCAACACTCACACTGCCAGCCTCACGTGCTAGGCCAGCACTCAACGACCTCAGTGCTCGCACCTGCCGGGCGCAGCTCACCACAAAGTCGTTGGCCAAAAGTCTCGCTCCTGGCTGATCCCAGTGGCCTGACAGTTCACGCCCAAGTGCCTCCCAGGAAATGCACCCGAGGCACCAGGAATCGCCCTCGTTGGCAAACGCTTCCCTACACTTTGCACACAAAGGTGGGGGCATGAACCTATGACCTGAAAAGACTTGAACAGTAAAATGCGACGATCAACATGTTCAACAGCTTCAGCCTAAACTTCTGCAAGAAAGTCAATGTATTTAAAAAACTATGTATATGTCTCCTGTATGATGATCTGCACCACTCTGGCGGCGAGGCGGGCCGCGGGATAGTCGCCATTGCGCCAGAGTCCGATGGAGTAGGACTCACCTGCCACCAAATTCACCAGCTCCTTCCGGTCCAGCTCGTCAGTGGCGTTCGGCAAACATGCTGTGTTCGATCCTGCGAGAACTAGGCAAGCAGCCCATAGGAAGATTTTACACCACATGTCGTTGCTGCGCCCTTTGCTCAAATAAATTGAGCCATAACATCTGGAACGTTGGGATGAATGAACCTTCTGCGAAGAAGGATGGCCTACATCTGAGCTTCCCGCTCTCAAGCGCCAAAACAAGACGTCCAGTGCATAACAGATGCAAGATGATGCAAGTGTGTGTGTGTGTGCAAATGATAGTAGATGCAGTATCCAGCCAGAACATGCCTCAGCAACTCGCAGAATCTTGCCTAAGCCGGAGTGCAAAGCAAGAGGTAACATTCATCACTGAGCGCCGGTTGGACATCCTTGTGCTCTATCAGAGCACGCTAGGTCGAGATGGTAAAACCAACAGGATCAGACCAATGCCTGCATCAACGCATCCACATCGGAAGGCATTCTCTTGATTTGGACTAGTAAGATTAGAAATATCATCTGTATTGTTGTAAGAATTTGGTAGTTCCCCACATCCTTGTGTGGGGTTCTTGTTTTTTTTGTTGTGCGCTCGCGTGCCCCTCCTCGTCCTCCCCTCCTCCTTCTTCTTCACCTCCTCGCAATTTGACATACAAGTCTGTCACACACACACACAACTCTTTCACACAACTCTCGCACACACACACACACACTCACAACTCTTTCGCAGACAACTTTGTCACACACAACTCTTTCACAAACAACTTTGTCACACACACACAACTCTTTCACAGACAACTGTGTCACACACACAATTTTGTCGCACACAACTCTTTCAGACACAACTTTATCACGCACACACACACACAAGTCTTTCACACACAGCTCTTTCGCACACTGGGCTGGCCCTGGTGGCACGCTTGGTCGCCGTGACGTCGCGGTCTTTTGCGTGGCGGGCGTGGCACTTATGGCGCTGGGCTGGACATCGAGGTGGCCTTTGTGTGGCAGGCGTGGCATTTGCTGACGTTGACGTGGCCTTGTGTGGCAGGCGTGGCGCTTATGACGCTGGGCTGGCTCCGGCGGCGAAAATATACGCGCGCTGCTCTTGACTCATCCGGAAAAAGGGATGTAAATGCACAAGCGATGAGGCAATTGCATTATCAGCAGTCAGCTCTGTATTTCGTTGATCCAGCAGCATCGACTGACCTGAAATTTCTTTTCTGCACGCATTGTCAAGCTGCCCACCTTTTCTTAACTCGGGTTATCACTATCGTCACTATTGTATGCACTGTCGTGACCACCACACAGAATGGAAGTCGAAAGCACCAAATGCCACGCCTGCCAAGCAAAAAGCCGCGGCGTCACTGGCGACCTCGCGTACCACCAGAGCCAGACCAGAGCCATGAGTGCCATGCGTGCCACACAAAGGCCACCTCGATGTCCAGCCCAGTGCCATGCCTGCCACACAAAGGCCACGTTGGCGTCAGCAAGCACCACAGTTGTGGTTGGCTGTCCACGAATGTTTTTGTATCCTTTGTCGTTTTGCTGCCAGGTACCTCTCCGAACTTCGCTGTGGCTGTCGCCACTTCTAAGTCTAAGATGGTTGCTTTGACGCAACGTGCGAAGAAGCAACCTTTTGCATCCGCCAGGCGCCTGTTACAGACCGTCCGTTTCCATCACGGTCTGCACAGTCTGTCTGCTCCTGAGGCCAAAACTGGATGTTGCCAAGAATCACCTTCCATGGTCTTGGCACGACCCTGTAAGGGTCGTGCCAAGGCCACACATCACACACAACAGTCTCACACGCAGCTCTTCTACACATGTCTTCCGTATACACCTCTTTCCCAGACGACAATTGCACACACAACACTTTTACAAACAACTCTTGCATACACACAACACACACGCACACACACACACACAATCCTTTTCTTCACACACAACGCTTTGACACGCAGCACCTAAACACACATTTCGCACACTGTATCATTTAAGAACTCGAAGGAGACAATGAACAGCTCAACCAGTTCCTTAATCTACAGCACACACACAAATTGAAAAGCAGGTACGTGCAATCTGCGCCCAGATTGCATATCACAGCAAACTTGGAGTTGCTTTGTTGAGTGGTGACTCCAAGAATGTCCACCACCTCTCTGCTGACTTAATTTAGGTTTGAAAGTGCATGTGGCTAGCAGTGCGCACACACACAACTCTTTTCTTTACACACAACCCTTTGACAGGAAGCACCTAAACACGCAGCTTTTTCACACACCCACACACACCTCTTGAACACACAATTTCGCTAACCCTTGCACACAACTCTTCCATACAAGCTGCTTTCCCATATTACCCTTTATCATACAATTCTTTCAAAGAATCAATCTCCCACCATCTCCTTTGTCTGTGCGGCCTTTCCCATCCGGCTTTCACGCCTGTTTTCAATTATTGGAAGAAGTTGACATGTGGGGGTATCTGGTCCTTTAATTTTTTGGCCAGGGAATTCGCAACCAGAAATGTCTACCAAAACTATCCAAAATTGATATCATTTGGTAATTGTATGTAATTGTTTGATATCAATTGCTGTAAACCAAATTTTGATCAGATTTGGGGGCCTGGCTTCCAGTGCCCGGGCCCGTGGCAAGACAGTTAGTTGTCCTGCGCCAAAGGTGCCGCTATGTTGCGGACAAAGGGCCCAGCAACAACCGGCTGAAATATTCACAATTCCTGTGTGCAGGAAAAAGAGGATGTAACTTAACATGAAATGGAAACAAACCTTTTGCTCTGGGGCACTTTCCCGTATTGGTCTGTTGCTCACAAATTTTCCATCCTGCCAGCATGTGTGGCCAAGGAAATCGAAGTAAGGCGGCACAAGTCCGCAGTGATTGGGATGGCACGGTAGGCCCTCGAACTTCGAACCTAGACACTTCACTTGACATCCAAAATTGCAACAATCCAATGGTGGTGCCCAGTTGCGGGTTGAAGCATCCCTTTACATAATTACTCTGTACAGCCGCTCCGTGGCTGTTCTGATTGTAGAAAAACATGGAAACCAGTCGGCGCATTGATCATCCCTCTGTGGCTTTCAATTGCACGTAGTAGCGATCACTTGTACATGACACATCTCTATCTCCATCGCCCTCTGTGGATGACATTCTCATGACATTTGACATATTGTGTTTTGAGATATTTCAAGACACGTCTTCCCGCAAAACGGATTTGCGTTTAGTTGGATAGATGCATGCACAGCACGTCCCTGAACACTGGCGATGGTAGGAGCAACCCGAAAGTTCGAGTAAAGGCGAAGAACATGAAGAACATGGGAGAACGAAACTGAAGACACGGGGTCCTGGCGTTGCAAGTGTCTTGCCACATGCTGTCGTTGCTGAGCAAAGTGGTCCACGGGCGTGAAGCCAATGAAGGGTGATGCAGGATGCCGGATATGGACTGCAGCTGATCACGTGCCTGCATCAAGGCTTGTGTTTGTATATTCCTGGGCCTGGTCCCTTTACATCCCTACAGTGTCTACAACTAGATGTTGATGCCAATCTCATTCAGCCCGTCATTCTATAACCACCACAGCAAAGCACGAAAGCTTCCAGGTCACCTCCAAGACCTACCATAACAAAGTGAGCTCACAGCAGAAAACGTGGTGCTCATCAGGAAGGTCCTTTTAAACTTCTTTGCGCCGCAACATTAAGATACGTTGGAATTTGCCGATTGATCATGTATCTTCTTGGTTGTCACATGTTGTCACACCTTCGCTTTCAGCGAAAGGTCAGACATACTCAGGAACAAGAATCGGTGAAACCGAACTCTTGTAGCCTCACTGTAGGGTTCGTACAGCTTCAAGATTCTTCAAGCATTTAGCTGCACAGTTGCCAGCCCAGCAAAGATTTCCGCTAAACAAACAACGCATTTGATCTCTCTCTCTTTATCTTTGTTTGGCACTTACTGCTTTTGGTCGTGCTAAAGGATGCCTTTGCTCATGTGCAGCCTCTGATGTCTTCACATGTCTTGACTGAGTCATGACTATGAAATAACTGACTCAAATTCAATCCAGTATCTCTTCAAGTCTATCGGTTTAACCGATCCTCTCAGAGATTGGTGCTCACAATGTTGGGCGTGACAGCTTCACCTGAAGTGCACAGAACCGATTCCGGCTGGAGCAAAATGTAACCAACTTCGCCGATCTTCCAATGAGGAATCAAAAAGAATCCAAAATCGCCCCTACCAATGGATTGCAAGTCGACTACGCAAGTAGTTTGGAGATGTTTGGAGATAGTTTGTTTCTGGATGTGTGAACTTCATGATTCATGGATTTTGGATGATTTTGGAAGGAATTTGATGTGGAATTTTGATGGTATCAGAGTTTACGACTGGGCTGATTTCACTAGGATTCTCAAGGAGTTGATTCTTTTCAACACTGCTTTGTTAAGCATTCCTCGGCCTGGGTTGCGGTCAATGACGTCCGGCAAGTCTTCCTGCCGATTGATTGGTGCAATCACCTCGTTTGGTGCGATCGCCTCGTTGGGCGGTTCCGGCAGCTCCTGTGGCCTGTGATCATCACCTTCACTTCCCACAGGATCGGAAGGTTGAACCGCTTGAACCACCCCACCTGGGCCGTCCATTGTTCTCCGGTGTGTCATCCAAATTCACAAAACTTTTTTGCGGAGCTCGTGGCATATCATGGTCGGAGCTTTAGACCCTTGTTCTGGCACACTCCAACATGTGCAACAGTCACCTGTGATACGTGCTACTAAAACCTAAAAAAACTCTCACATCAATGACCATGGCGGATATCTTACTTAGATGTCCCCCTACGCCGGGTACCCAAGAATAGTTTCATGATTGTTCGGCATACCTTCCACATACTTTCTGAATTGTGTGAATGCCATTCGGTTACTTGATCTAGTTTTTGGAATAATTTTGTGGAAGGATAACACTTTAAGAGCGCCTCCCCCCTCTCGCACCCCAAAACAACTACGAAACCCTGTCCAATAGCTGTTGGTGCTGCTGGATACGAATCCAATGTAAAAATCAACTCATAATTTGACATCCATTCATGTTCCAATCAAAAACTGCAAGGTTTTTTGCACATGAATGGCCCGAAGATTCAAACTACAGTCTGCACAAAAAATATAGTGGCTGACTTTTTCCATAGGAGGTACTCGTCACTGAGGCTATGATAAGATATGATAAGAACAACCTGTTTTCGCAAAATAAGCCAGGAGAGGCCAGGGGTTCCACCTTTCCACTGATTCCTTTTGCCATTATCATCATTATCTTGCATCTGACGCACACTCGCTTGTCATGTGCACAACAACTTGCCTTTTGCTACATGCAGACAATGCGCGAGGGATTATTGTGGTTTTCCAAGCGTTTGATTCGAGGAGAGAGAGCCATATCCCATTGCATAAAAAACGACTCAGGATTGCATTGTCTCTTCCATCTTGGCCATATCACATCCACAGTCGGCCGCAGTTGGCTTTCAAACCACAAATCTTACACGGGATGGATATTGTGAAACCAACCCGTTTTGTGTGCTTCTGTTTTTCTCGTAGTTACTGAGAATAGTGATCCAGGGGTTGCATTCGGAAAAGCATCCAACATATTATTGATTCCAAAGCTGTGCATTGAGATATTGTCTTTGGTTCTCCAAAGACATATTGTAGAATATCTCGGACCAAGAAGCCAGGAAACCAGAAGGCAAACAACACCAAACAAACAACCAACGAACCAAGCAGGACGCAACACGGAAAAACCAAAACCCAGCACCACACGACACATTCCTGCATGCCTGGATATCACTCCTCGCAAAATTCTGGGGATCATTCGCATAAAAACCACGCGCGGTCAAAAAGGACTCATCCCTTAGGTTAGGCGGTTGCTCAACTGTATATCGTGTCTTTTCAGCCTGCCTGCTTGCCTAGAAATTGTTACTTACATTGCACCTGCTTTCCTACAAACTGTCACCTATTTACATACGTTATTGAAGTTTCAGATAGTTTATCTAAATTCTGCCTTACATTGTTGCCTCACACCATGTCAAAACCCACGTGCCTAAAACCCCTTCAAAATCATGGTTAAATTAAATTGTAATTCTCAAGCAACTCAGGTCCAGACTTCACCAAAACAAGGCTAGTTTTTTTTGGGGGCAAAAGCTTAAGAAACCAAACAGCAATGCAAAGAACACTTCACTTGACCAAAAAACAAAAATCGTATAATTTTACTTACAGTAGAAATTGTAAGTCGCGGTTTGGTCATGTGAAAAGCGGTTCACCTAGAGTGAAACTAGCTGAGTCCTAGGCGCCGGCAGGGGCAAGGCCCACAATGCGACTTGGGAAAAGTTATTGGTTGAGGTGCTGCCCCACAATTTTAGACAACTATTCTGGGAGTCATTGGCATGAAAACATATGAACACCACCCAAGGAATATGTTCCGTCTTGTTAGTAAGCGTCTTTTTGCAAAATCGCTGTTGAAGACTTTTTTGGGAGTGGTCTGGGACAAAGGACATTTGAAAAAAAGAATGGTAATTATATATATATATATGTAATTAGTCATTAATTAGTCCAAAATGGAAGCAGTCTGGGAACAAGATCATACAAACATGACCTTTAAGACGTGTTCCAAACTGGAAGCCGCCTGCGCGAACAGGACTCCCAAAAAAGACACTTTAAGAATTAGTCCAACATGGAAGCCGTCCGTCTGGGAACACAGAAAGTTCACACAAAACACATGCCCTTTTAAGATTTTAAAGGATTGTTTCAGACTGGAAGCCGTATCACAGGAGATAATGTCTATCTTTGTTTAACACAGGCAAATGAAGACTTGTTCGGAAACAAAAGCCGTCTCAGAAAACCGAAATCTAGGGAAGCTGCCTGGAAAAAGTGACATCTTAAACCGACAAATGCATGTTTAGAATGGTCCCAAGTTTTCATAGCATTCTTTGCGGTTTGTACCACAACTTGCTCTGTCCCAAAAAAGCGGGACAGCAAACCTGCATAAACCAGCTATATACGGGCAACTTGGACCCACCCTAGTTCACCAATGTCGATCTAGGGTAGGTGATCTGCAGCCTGCCCATTTTGTCTCGCTTTGAGGACAGCAGCATGGCCCCAAGACAAGTTCTTTGAAAGTCTAGCTTGGAACCAATCGATTGTTTTTGCTTTATCTTTCCTATTTTTTCGTACTTTTCTCAAAGGGTCGAATGATTCCCAACATGCTGCCAAGGCTTGAACACACTCAGAGCGTCTAGAGTCTATAGTCTATAGTGCACAAGGGAAATAAAATGGCGATGGGAACATTGGCTAGGTGAAAGTAGGGGGAAAACCAACGTTATGACAGCAAGAGCCATATCTGAGTACAAAACGCTTTGCTGCACACCCATGGGAAAGTCGGATGTAGCTCTAGTTGTGCCACAGCCATGCAGTTGCAGCAGATCTTACATGCTTCGTGGTGTGGTGTTTGGCACTTGTTTTTTTAGCTCTCACTCACACCTCTCACACCTTCAAAGCCCGGGCACTGGGTGTCGCATCGGTCTCATCAAAGCTTCTGGAGAGGCTTGCGTTCAAGGCTGCAAGCTGCACACGACCATGTAAAATGCTGGATCGCTGGGACAGCTGGCTAAGTGCCGAGTTCGAAGCCATCCGGTTCTCATGGAAGTCGGCCCCAATGACGTTGATGAAATTCAGGATGGCTTTCACATCCTCAAATTTGGAGCTGCCCTCGACGTTTAAGGGGCTACTGAGCCACTCCCCCTCGCTGATCCAAAAAAAAAGCTATGTCACATTGAGCTTCGTAGGAATTCATGGTCCCAATCTTCCCGCGAAGGTGGGCGCTTTCAAGTTCCAGAAGCCCCTGCGCACCTTGGAAACTGAAGGGTTCACTTGTGCAGGGCCAGAAGAGTGCCCCGAGTGACTTCAATCCGGCATGGTCTGGTGACAAGTTTCATCAAATCAATCAGCGGCTGCATCCTTATCATCATCCTTTCATACTTAACGAAAGCTTACAAGACATATTAGGTGCCTCCCACTTCGCTGAACGCAGGCTTGACCTCGTGTGGTATCGCGTGGTCACCCTGTTGGATGATCGCGATGTGCAAAAGATTAACCGACTAGTACAAAACAAGAAACACGGTGTCATCCCCCTCCGTGATTTTCCAAAGAAGATCAAATAACGCCATGCCAATTGCAAATGGCACACGCGCGCACACACACACACACACGCACGCACGCACGCACGCACACACTTGGGTAGCTAGAGTGCATTTCACGTGCAAAAAACACCTCAGTAAAACATGAAAAGATGAATATATATAATATATAAATATATAAAATCACAGTGACAGTATAAAACAACAGCGATAAACTATATGTCCCCCCCAGCTGCGACTTAAATGCGCCCAGGGGCGGGACTATACTAAATAAATAAATAAATAAATAAATAAATAAATAAATATATATATATATATATATATGCAGGTACACCGTCGGACGTCTCCAACCGCTTCCCATGACATCACTAGCTTCGTTGAGCAGCGTCGTGATGTCATGCGCTGGCCCCCTGCGATATGAAATATAGAAGTTTTACATCTCTTCAGGTGTTACACACACACACATGTTTAAATTTGGGGCCGGAACCACATCATGTGTATCATATGTATCATGGGAAGCATGCTTTCGCTCAAAGGCCCCCCGCGGACGAACTCCTATACCCAAGCTTAAGCATCAATATACTCATAAATATAAGTATCAAATTATGTGCCTCTGGCTGGTTCTCCCACACCACTTCACACCTTCACAATCATTGAGGCATGCGCGACTTTGTCTGGGGCATGAGTGGATTTGTCGCTCCGCCCCGCGCTGCATACAGCGACTAAAGATATGAAAGGTGGTATGTTGCGCTTGGGGTTGAATGGGTGGTTCGTTTTGGTCTTGCTTTGGGCGCAAGCCGCCCAAACATATCCAATCTGCGTGACCAAGCTTTGTAATTAGCATCTTGACTCTGCAGAAGGGTTGGGACAAAGGGGCAGCATTGCAAGGAGCTGGTTTTCCGAAACCTTGCGTTAAGAGATGCTTCTGAGCCGCGTTATGAATGCCGATGCCCGTCCCCATTTCAGCTCCAAGGCACATTGCTCCAGTGCCTGAGTTATCTTTCTGGCGTCATGGCTGCCAAGGCTGAGGAGGCGGTTCCAGTCGCCCCCGGCAAACTGCAAAACCGCCCCTGCGATGCACAGAAGCATCAACGAAGCCACGCTAAGGAATAGCAACCTTCAACTGCACATGGAACATCATGGAACTAGTTGAAACCTTACTCTAGTCCTCTATCTGAATATTTTCCCGCGCTGCGAACTTATCTATTGAAAGGAAACAGCACTTGCACTTTCCAACATATAAAGGCTCGGAACATCAAAATGACCACTGTAAAGTACTCAGCGAAGTCGGCTTCCATCTCTGCATCCACTTGAATGGACCTGCTCGCCAATATCAGGACGGCTACGCTGAAAACAGAGTCGGCCACATTGATTGCGGGAGCCTTCCATGGTCGTCGCGACGCCTGCACAACAGTGTAGGTGACCAGGACAATGCTTACCACGCTTGTCTGCACTGGTGGCAGGTTGGTCCCCACAACGATGGACAGTGCGAAGCCCAAGCCACGGCAAAGCACGGGAACGATGAATCCATAGCTGTCAAAACGAAAGTTGGAAGTGCAAAAGCGGAAACTTTGGACCTTCGCATGCTTGCCCTCAATACTCCATCGCGGCAGATTCCATACAGCATAGTTGCAAACCACCAGGAATCCGAGAACGAAAAGAGTCAGCAACACAATCCCAAATGCCAACAGCATACCATGCCCGTCTTCTCCGCAGAAAATAGTGGGGTAGCTGAGAACGCTGTGGCGTCCGTTGGGATGCTTGTAGCACATCATAGGTTTCAAAGAGACAGCAGCGATGGTGCCAAACCCGAGTTGAAGTCCAAGTCCCATGGTGTTCAAAGTGAAAGGCCATTTCCACCGCTGCAATCCAAATCTCTGGAAGCAACTCAACTGGGACAGCGCATAGCAAATCGCTAGCCACAGTAGCACTACAGGACAAATAAATGCTGTTGCCACGTAGCTGATTGATGAACTGCCACCCAGGAAGCAACTCAACCCCAAACTGTCCATGTCTAGCACGAAGATCTGCAAACCTGACGAAGTTTGTTCAAAAGTCGTGGGCCATTTTGCAGACATCAATCCAAGGAGAGCAAGACTTTGTAGGGCGCTCACAACCACGCCGAGTGCCATTTGGCAGGTTTTGAATGGTGTAGCTTGCGCTGTGACCTGAGGAGAAAACAGAAAACATTTACAATGGTGTGTCAACATGTAACATAACGACACACACAGTCAGTCTTCATCTGACGTACCAAAATCTGTCAAGGATTAAACGTTCAATAGTTGCAACTTGCAGTAAACGGATCTCTTCCGAAATATGGTGATCTTTAGATGAACCGTTGTCCTGCACACACACACACATATATATTTGTATATACATATATTATATACATAATATACCTACATGTAGCATTCTTTTCACAGAATGCGGTTGTCTTTCAGGACAAAGCAGAATTCAACTACTGTAATACTCCTGCAGCTTTTACAGCAAGTCAAATCCTTCAAGGGATGAACATATTCCTGTCAAGAAAGGCAATGTGTCTCAGAAAGGAACTCGCGTTACTTTGCAAGATGCAGTGTTCCCTGGCAAGCACACGTATTTTTGGACAAACGCATTTTGATGTAAACGAAACCAGCTTATTTCTTTCAAAGCAGTTGTTGCTTCACAAGACGTAATGTTCCCCTTGCTAAAGAAACGCAGCCCTTCCTTAAATTAAAGAAATAGCCGACATTTCGAAGCAACTGTATTCTGCTGAAGTCTCATGACATGCTCTTCTGATTTTGCATCAGGGTTTGGAAGACAACATTCCCAACTTTACCTACTTTGTTGAAAGTGGTTCTACCGTGCGGCAAAGGCTGGGTATAATTTACTTTGTTCTGATGCTTCAGCCTGCTGTCTTTCGATGTTCCGCAGGGAAATCCGGGGTGCCCTCCCCCCAAAGAAAAGAATCGAAGCTAAACAGCCCAAAATCAAACCACATCAAACCTGACCCAGCCAATACTTGCTCAAGCAAGGTGGAAACTCCGGTAGCTTGCAGCTACCTTTCGAGACCTGCTTGTGTCCAGGGTTTGGCATCATGTCAGTCCAGAATCCCTGCTCACAACCTCAACACCCAAGAGCGATTTAGCACAGCCCAGCAGCAGCAATGTTCACAAGGAAATAAGAGATTCGAGTTCCTGCAAGGACCGCTAGCACCGCAACCCCCCATCCAATTGCAGCATGCCCGCAATCTGCACATTCTTCACCGGTCCAGCTTTTTCCATCGGGACAAAATGCACAAGGCTCACCTTCCAAACCACCAGCACAAGTTCCTGCATCACCCATGATGCATCATGAAAACAAAGGAGAGTCTGAAGCTGCACAAATGGAATCCTGTCAAATAACGTCAAGTACCTGCTGTCAAGCAAAGCAATTTCCCACCCAGTGGAACCATCCTGGTGCCCCTCCAGTGCACCAAGTGCTTGGTCTGCATCGGAAAACCTTCAAGGGGTCGCTTATGGTTGCGAAGTAGCCGCTTTGGATCCTGGTAACCTGCAGTGAGTCACAGCCAGAAGCACCTTCTGGCTTGATGTTTCTTCAACTTCGGTAACTTCCATATAGAATCTCATCCTATATTCTCCTTCTTGTGAACATTTCGATTGCAGAAAATCACGTGTTGGTGAAAGAAATTCCGAACGCAATCCAGAGCTGAAACATGCTGCCGTTGGTGCATTCGCACAAGCGCGCTATGTTCACTTACATCATCTTATATCCTGTAACTTGCGACCCTGCTAATGTGTCACTTTTTTCCTCATTGATAAAGAAGGTTGGCACAAAGACTTTGGCTTGGGATGTTGTGCCCAGCGGCACGTGGTCCGCCGACTTGCTGCATACAAGAAACGAGTTGCTCGCCAGGTGAAGGCTGTCCTTGAGCGAATCTTGTGTGAACATGTCTTACATTGTTCCACCATGTTTCGAAAGATTTGACGTGAGAAGAGAAGGTTTTTGAACTTTACAAAGTTCTAGTTTGCCTATAATAGGCCCGGCCGCGCCTGTGTGCAGAGTCTGAATGCTCGATGAAAAGGGGCAGTCTAGCCCTTCACCACATGGAATGCATTCCAAAGCGTCACCACTGGCGATGTTGATGGACCCAGCCTCGCATCCACANCGATGAAAAGGGGCAGTCTAGCCCTTCACCACATGGAATGCATTCCAAAGCGTCACCACTGGCGATGTTGATGGACCCAGCCTCGCATCCACAGTCCGACATGGAGTTGGATCCCAGCAATAGTGTGGTGGCACCAGCAGGGCATGGCTTGCAGCCACGTTGGCCCTCTTCATTTTGGTATTGGCCAACTGGACAGCGGTTGCACCCAAGACTCCCGGTCTCGTTTTGGTAGCTGCCGGCTGGACAAAGATCGCATGACACCNATTTTGGTATTGGCCAACTGGACAGCGGTTGCACCCAAGACTCCCGGTCTCGTTTTGGTAGCTGCCGGCTGGACAAAGATCGCATGACACCGATGCCCCAGACGCTTGGAACGATCCACTCGGACACGCTTGGCAAATGTACGTGATTCCTTCCAGGGACCCCAGAACTCACCAGTGGAAAATATGAGACATTGCAGTATACCAGTAGTAGGGTTGTCAATGTTGCAATGTTGCAATGTTACAATATATCTCTTCATGCTAGTCAGCCCGGCTAGCAATTCCAAAGGCTGCATCGCACAAGTCACTAAGTTTTCAAGGCTCACAAAGGCAAGGGTTGTCACTGCGTTCTTTTTCACGGTTTGCATGCCTACAGTTCTGGATTGAAGTTGAATTGTGAACATCCAAGGTTCTAAAACTGCTCATCATCTGTTGGGCGCAACTTTTTGGCCAATCTTTTGCTACAACAACCGGCTGTGCCCAGAGCCTTGGGCATCCCGTAGTTGAGTAGAGAAAAAGCCTGAGTGGTCATGGCACTTCATTTTGATCATGCACCATGCAGACATCAAACCTGTACTAATCAAGTCATTGCAATAGTCAGTATAGACTCTACATAAATTGGATGACCAACTTGACCACTCTTTTCTTGGAGATGGACCTGCCTGAAGGACAAGCCTTGCACGTGATTGACATCGCCTCACGGGTCTGCAGGAATTTCTCATCCTTCTCCTCAAATGTGGGGAAGCAGTTGGAAAGGTGTCTTGGAAATGTGGTTCCGGGTCACGCACTGAGCATCTTTGGACAACATGCTAAGAGAACAAAACGGCACCCGTCGAACACTGATCATGTGCCAAGAGATTCTCAAATCAGGTCAAAAACGTTCCCGTTTAACACAGAGCCTGTGGCAAATTGTGGCAACTACTTCACAAGTACTTCACAAGCTTGGCCAGGAAATTGTTTGCAGCAAAAAACTGAGGGCGATTGAGGGCGCAGAAGCAAACAAACTTCCAAAGTCTTTTATGAAACTCTAGCAAGACACGTGATACATACCGAATTGGGGGAAACACTTTCCTTTCTCTGGAAGCCACGCAGTCCAACGGTCTTCATTTGACAGAAGCCAGCGGCACGCCACATCAAAGTCATCGTCGTTGGTGTCCAATTGGTTCAACATCATCTCATTGACAGCTTTGAGGCTGAGCTGGAATCCTCACAGCACGAGCCAAACCACATGGCAAAGGCGTGATTGCCATTCCGAGCATGGAGGAATCTGTCAAGAGTCAAGAGTCTGTCAGGTGCTATCAATAATATGAACAATATAAACATGTATGAATCTGAATATGTGGCAACTCAATAATGCACAAGAAAAACTATGTACTGCAACCTTGAAAAGGCTCCGTTCATGAACTCCTCCACCTCTGGGGCCAAATCGCTCAAATCCCGACTGACATGTTTATCGACAGAAAGGCCTTTCCCAGCAGACCGTGTGTCACCTTGTGCCCATGCATCTTTGTCGTGATCTGGGAAAGTGATCCTTCTTGGCTTCAACCTTTTAGGGTGGCCCATCTTCAGAAAATCCACACGAGACCAAAAGGTCATGTGGTCATCATGACATCATTGAAGACTTCTTAAGAGTGAACTGACTTAGAGACCCAGAATTTCAAAGGCTTTGAGAGGCTTCCGAAGATAACGATGCAACCAGCAAAGGAGCTTTGCCAATGGTGATTAACGTTAAGTGAAGTGGAGGAATTGCTGAACACACTGCCCGCATTTGTCAGCTATAGGCTTGTCAAGTTCTTGGAAAGGGTAGGAGTCCAGCCACCAAGTCGGCATGGCCCCGGGCTTTTCTGAGGATCAACAGCTGGGAAAGAAACAAGAGAAGGTTTCAGCATATCTCTGATTGTGGGAGAAGAAGGAAGGACCTCAACTGACCGCAACTTTGAATGTTGCACCGAACCGTGCACAGCATGTGAATCCAAAAGCGGGTTCAATTAACGCAGCCTACGGGACTCAAGGATGGAGGGATTGAGAGGACGACAGTAAAGCGTCGAACTTTCTCGGACACGGGGGTGAATGTAAATCATGGCTTTGCCAAGGTTCGTGTCAAAACAACTGAGGGGAAATTACAAGCTTAGGTGACATGAGAAGAGATAAGAACAGATGTGATCAAAAGCAAGGGATGTCAAAGGCAAGGGGTGTCAAAAGCAAAGGGATGTAAGAAGCAAAGGGATGTCAAAAGCAAGGGGTTTCAAGAGCAAAGGGATGTCAGAAGCCAAGGGATGTCAAAAGCAAGGGATGTCAGAAGCAAAGGGATGT